>CM038678.1:615317114-615521670 GCA_021605205.1 Aegilops longissima
CGCTTCACCAGCTCTTCTTCGGGTGGCAATTCCTCCAGCAGCGGCCACGGCCAGCCCCCACGCCGCCGCGCCTGCTTGGGGGGTGGCAGCGGGTCCGTTCGCCGCCACGCCCCGGTGAAGCGCGAGATGGAGTCCGGCGAGCTCGGGCGGCTCGGAGCCTTCCAAGAGAGCCGGCACGGGGCGTGCTCCACCTGCTTCTGTTCTTTTCCTTCCTTTTCTCCTGCGTAAAAAGGGAACAATGTGTGGCCCCATGGGGGCGCGTTTAGAAACAACGCCGTTAATTATTGTTTGCTTTTGTTATCGATCTCGTTCCTTCCGCGTGCGCCCATTACATAAAGTGAGCCCGGCCGTGGCCGCAGGGCGACCGACCAGGCCCGTGTTCGCGTTGTGCTGCCCGTGAGGCATGGTGAGAGGGGTGCTCCAGTGTGGACCAGGGCCGTGAAAACTTGGCGATAGGGTTAGGGAGCGCAGCTGAGGGCTCCAGGGCTTCCGCCTCGTGAGTCCCCGCCAAGAGAAATCGGCAGGAGGATGAAAATGATCGAAGAACCACGGACCAAAAGGGGCGATAGTTTTCGATAAAAACTTCAAATGGGAATAACCAGATCAACTCTGAAGAAAGCAAATGAAAAAGCAGCGTCCAGGCACCTAGTCTAGTCTTGACGTCTTCTCACCCGGTAGCAGACTAAGTGTTGCCACTGGGCGTGGGAGGGAGCCCGAGGGCTGGCGGCACCCCCGAGACTCGGGCGTGTACAGCCCCAACTCATTATTACGTGAGAGTGTCACGTGGCGAGCTTCACAGGCGTTCGCCTTCTTCACATGCTCCGGGCCTTTCTTACTGGAAGCAAGCTTCAGGCGTTGCCCTCTTCACAGAGCTCCGGGCCTTTCGAGGGCAGCGACAGCTTCCACGGTTCGCCTTCTTCACGAGCTCTGGGCCTTTTCCCGGAGGTGAGCTTCACAGGCATTTGCCTTCTTCACGAGCTCGGGCCTTTTCCAAAAGATGAACTTCACGAGGCATTCGCCTTCTTCACAAGCTTCGGGCCTTTTCCAAAATGCGACTTCATAGGCGTTCGCCTTCTTCAGAGCTCTGGGCCTTTTCCCAAGAGATGAGCTTCACAGGCATTCGCCTTCTTCACAGGCTCAGGGCCTTTTCCAAAAAGATGAACTTCACAGGCATTCGCCTTCTTCCCGAGCTCGGGGCCTTTTAGGGTAAAACCTCGAGAGGTGCTAGATGTTCCACGATTTCAGTATAGGTACTCCCTCTTGAGTCTCCAAGCGCGGAGCAGGCACAGAAACATGAACAAACTTGAATGGGCCCTCCCACATGGGAGAGAGCTTATGCAGTCCTCCCTAGAGAGGACCCGTCCGAACCTGAGGTCCCCTACCTCAAGAGTTACAGGGCGGATGTTGCGGCGATGGTATCATTTGGAGTGCCTGCTGGTACCTTGCAGTTGGCTGGCAGCAGCTCGACGGCGCTCCTCCAAAGACTGAGGGCCGTCCCGCATGGCGCCCCTGCAGCGTTTCGCCGAGCGCGGGACCCAGCATCGATCGATGCTTGACCTCGTGAGGAGGACCGCTTGGCTCCGTGAGACCGGGAAGAAGGGGTCTCTCGGTGGGCTTGTACGCGGTTGTGCGGATGGACCACAACACGGATGGAAGCTTGTCTTACCAGCCTCTCGCCGCGAGCTTCAGATTCTTCTTGAGCGTCTGGTCTTGAGGCCTCTCGGGACCTCTGCATTGGCCCGCTCTGCTGTCCATTTGCTGCGAAGTGCGCCACGAAGCATAGCATATCTCTGCGTCCCAAGGTTAGCGCGATGCGTTTTAAAAGGTTCTTGGTGAACTGCGAACCGTTGTCGGTGATGATGCGGTTCGGCACTCGAACCGCTCACGATGCCCTTGATGAACTTGACCGCAGAACCGGCGGGGATGGAAGCGGACGGCCTCGACTTGGCCCACTTGGTGAATTTGTCCACGGTGGCGTAAGTAGCGATAGCCTGGCGCCCGAGGAAAAGGGCCCGAATGTCAGCCCCGGACGCGAATGGCCAAGTGAGGGGGATGGTTTGAGACCCTCTGGCTGGCTGGTGGATCTGCTTGGCATGGAATTGGCAAGCCTCGCAAGCCTTCCCGAGTTCGATAAGCGTCATTGGCGCGGTGGGCCAATAGAAACCGCTGCGGGCGCCTTTGCCGGACAAAGTGCGTGACAATGAGCGGTGCCCACAATCTCCGCCATGTATATGCCGCCAGCAATTCCTTCCCTGTTCCTGGTGATGCGGCGCGAGGGATAAGTCGTTCGGTTGTTTCGGTAGAGTTCTCCATCCATGATGTTGTATCCGTGGCTTGCGCCACCGCTCTGCCTCCTCCTCCTTCTCAAAGCCAAAGTTCCACAGCGTTAAGTAACTCTTGAGCTCCGTGATCCGGCCTCCTCTTGAGGTTCCATTGTTAGAAGCGGGCGTGCTCACGAGGCGAACCCGCAGTTTGGGGCTCCCGAGGCTGGTGGCTGAGGAGCTCCTCCCGAGTGTGTTGTGCTTGATAGCCCGGCGGCTGAGGGCTTGAAGAGCCGTTCCTCAAAACGCCCGGCTCTGGGGTAACCTCCTAGAGGCTCGTTTGGCAATGTCGTCGGCCTCTTGATTGGTGCCGCAGGGGCACGTGCTGCAGCTCAACCCCAGGCTGTTTCTCCATCCTGCGGACCTCCGCTAGGTAGGCCTCCATGTGTTCATCTCTTGGCTCGTACACCTTGTTGGAGAAATTGGCGAGGCTGCGAATCGCCCTTGATGGTAGGCGCTTCACCCCAGGGCAGCGGCGGCCTTGAGACCGCTTATCAGCCCCTGTATTCCGCTATATTGTTGGAGACCTTCTCGCCATCTTTGGAAGCAGAGTTGCCTGACATAGTAAAGCTGTCTGGCGGGGATATGAGCACTGCCCCAGCCCCAGCGCCCTGCCTAGAGAATGCTCCGTCAAGTACAGGACCCAACCTTCTGGTGCTTAGCTTCTGGGAGAGGGACCGATCCTCGCCGGCCACGAGGCCGGTGCTTACATCCACTCGGCCATGAAATCTGCAGTAGCGGCTCCCTTGATGACTCTGGTTGTCTTTGAACTCGGTGGAATGCTTGTATCTCAATGTTCCACTCGGCGACCCTTCCGGCCGAGTTGGGGCTCTGAGCACCCTCTCCGGGGTATGCAGAGACAACCTTGATTGGATGACCACGGAAGTAGTGCGCAGTTTGCAGAAGCCACCAACTTAGTGAGGAGGAGCTTCTGCGGCATGGGGTACCGTGCCCTCGCATCCCATAACTGCAGTCTTGTGACCAAGTACACGGGTGCTCGGCGAGGTTAGGCGTCGGTGCTAGTGCCGTCTTCTGGAAGCTGTGGTGCCTCCGCGGCGACGGTGCCTCCGGATGTTGGAGTGCTTGGATGGGAGGCCTCCCGCCCTTAGTGCGCTATCTTTGCGACGGCTGATCTTCTTCCATTGTGGTCTGGCTTCGCTAGTTCCTTCGATTGGTCTTGCCTTAGCTCGGGTGGCGCGGTGGTCTTGGCTGACGCTCCTCCCTAGCTGCCAGTGAGCAGCGCTAGCGGAGTAGGGAGTGGCGGCGAGTGCAGTTCCAATGGATCCCGAGGGTGGGGCCACCATCAACTGGAGGGCTGGTCGGGTACCTCTTGAGGTCTTGAAGCGCTTTGTTGGCCTCTTGATCCCTCGAAGGCCTTTTCTTCATCAGCTGGAAGAAAGGCAGCGCCCGCTCCCCAATCGGGAGATGAAAGCGGCCCAGGCGCCGTTCTGCGCCCGTGAGCTTCTGCATTTACGAGGGTCTTGGTGGGCTCATGTCTTCCACTTCCTTGACCTTTTCTAGGTTGGCCTCGATGCCTCGGTGGGACACGAGAAACCCAGGAGCTTACTGAGGAACTCAAACACACACTTCTCCGGGTTGAGTCGCGGGCTCACTGCGTTGAGGCTCATGAAGGTTTCTTCTAGGTCTTGTATCAAGGTCTTGGCCTCGCGAGACTTCACCACAATGTAAATCGACGTATGCCTCCACATTCTTCCAGCTGTGGGCCCAAGGTGATGTGCATGAGCATTGGAAGGTTGCCCTGCGTTGCGCAACCAGAATGGCATGCAGGTATAGTAGTACACTCCACTGCAGGGGTTAGGAAGGCCGTCTTCTCCATGTCTTCCACCGCCATCTTGATTTGGTGATACCGGAAAAGGCGTCCAAGAAGCACAACAGGTCACACTTGGCGGTGGAATCGGCGATCTGGTCGTCTGAGGGCGAAGCGGATCCTGCGGGCATGCTTTGTTGAGGTTGGTGAAATCGACACATGCGCTCCTTTCCTCCCTTCTTTGGCACCACCAGGGTTGGTATGTCACAGGTATCGGACCTCGCGAATAACGCGGCTTCTAGCTTGCGGGTCTCTTGGACGATGAAGGCCTGCTTTTGGTGGACTGCCTTCTCGCTTACTGCTTCCTTTGGGCCTTGCGTTGGGGCACATGTTGAGGTGGTGCTCGATCACGCCCGTGGAATCCCCCCAGACTGATCGGGATCCCAGGTGAACACCTTCTTGTTACGCACGCAGGAACTTGACAAGGGCTTCCTCCTGTTAGGGCTCGAGGTTGGCGCCTATGGTGAAGGTGGCGTTTGTGGACCCATCCTCATCGGCAGTTATCTGCTTGGTCTCCGCCTTGTCTTGAGTGAACAAGCTGCTTCTTCTTGGTGGCGAGCAGCCCTTGGGCTTAGGGGCTTCGCATCGGCAGGCTGTCTTTCTTGGCCGCCCGTCTTGAGGGTGAACTGGCCTTCGCGATGCACCTTCAGTATCCCGACGCAGTGAGGGCGCCGCTGCTCCCGAGCATCTTCATGAGGTTGTACCCGGGTGGGTTGCGGCCATGAATTTGGTAATCTTTGGATAGCCAAGGATGGCATTGCAGGGGAGGCCGATGGGGGCGATGTCGAAGTCGACCAGTTCCGTGCAGAAGTTATCGTAGGTGCGAAGGTCACGGAAGCGGTTGCCCCAAGGAGCTGGATGACCCTCCTCCTACGCCCGAAAAAAGGCCGGCTGGGCGTGCCGCTCCACAGGTATCGCGAGAGGAGGTTGAAGGCCTCGGCCGAGAATGCGTTGAGGCCCGGCACCGCCGTCGATGAGGGTCTGGTGAATGGCGACTGGCGGATGGTGGGTGTCTGCAGAGCAGGGGGCGCACCGAGCCGGCCGAGTTGGTGCGGTGGTCTTGAGAGTCGAAGGTCAGCCCGGCGGCGACTCTGTCCGGCCTAAGGAGCCCCTGCGGGTG
Organism: Aegilops longissima; assembly: GCA_021605205.1. Lineage (NCBI taxonomy): Eukaryota > Viridiplantae > Streptophyta > Magnoliopsida > Poales > Poaceae > Aegilops > Aegilops longissima. Next base: position 615,322,384 of record CM038678.1, read on the forward strand.
GAAGGCGGCGCTGCGAGCCGCCGAGGAGGGCTGCGGCAGTGGGGAGCCCGGCGAGGGGTGGGTGACCAGGGAGCCGCGGCCCCTCCATGAGTCGCCGAGGCGCAGGGATGATGCTTGCTGCGTCCCCCATCGGGCCGATGGCGGTGTTGATGGCAGTGACGGGAACATCGAGGGCGCCCGCCGACGGAGCTGTTCTGGCGACATGGGAAGCGGCGGCTCGGCGCGCGAGCCCGACGGGCGTCGGAACATGGTTGCTGTGGTCGGGGAAGAACGAGGCGACGACAGCAGATTCTGGCGCACCCCTATCTCTGGCGCGCAAATGTCGGTTCGGGTTCGGCAGACCCTTAAGGTTCGAACTACAGGGGTGCGCGTGGAGATCCAACCCTCCACCGCCTCGTACCTCGCCGAATCGCGGGGACCTAACCTACTAGAAAGAAACAGCACAAGAGACCACGAGATTTATACTAGTTAGGGCCACCGTTGTGGTGTAATACCCTACTCTAGTTTGTGGTGTGGTGGATTGCCTCTTGGGCTGATGAGGAACAGTACAGGGAAGAACAGCCTCGCGAGGGTCTGTTCTTGGCGGGTGTGATGAACTGCTAGGTGGTGTTCCGTTGCTCTAGCTTGAGGATCGGGTCTCTATCTCTCTCTCTGGATTCCGAATGCTAGATCCCCTCTCTACTATGGCGGCTAGCTCTACTTAGATAGAAGAAGGCCCTGGGCCTCTTCCCAAATATTGAGCAGGGAGGGCGCCAACAATTGGCCATTTTGAAGGGGAACAGCGGGTACACTTATCCTGACTAAAGTTGGTCCTCGCCTGCCAAAGGCTCTGGTGATGATGCCTGCTTGGGCTCCACGATGACTCCCATCCAGCCGTTGGGGCTGGTCTTGGTCGTGTTGCACCGAAACGGATGCCTTTGCTTGATGCTCTCGCATCGCTTGCTCCCTTTGCACCAAAGAGGAAAGGAGGGCTCACCTGAGCTGGCGCCAACCAGCGGCCTTGGTCGTCATGGCTTGCGTCATGGGCACCTCGCGAGGTACCTGCCTTGAACTCTCGCCTCCTCATGAGCCAACCTGACGAGTCCGTGCTCGAGGAATCTCCGGTTGTCCGCCCCTTGAGGCTTCCAGCCCCTCGCGAGGTCTTGAGCTTGTGTTGATGAAGATGGGTTGTCTGGGCCTCCTTTGAGCAACGCCCGCAGGCCGCAGCAGAGGCAAGTCTGGGACCCCGTTCCCAGGCGCCGACATCGCCCCTTTCGCCCGAGTCCAGGAGGTCGCCTTGGCGCGCCTCCAGGACCACCTCCTCCTGGCTGGGCCCCTTTTGGGACTCCACCACGGTGTCGTCTGCATCACGAGGAGAAGAGGCGGTTGGAAGTGAAGTTATATTCACATCCGACGAATCCAGGGAGCCGCTCGACGAAGCGGCGAGCTCGTCCTTGGGTGGGCTACATGGTTATATTCGGCGTTAGAAGACACTATGCGACAGATAAAAAGTCATGAGCTATTCCAGAGTCCGGACACTTACGATCTCGCCACGGGCTTGGCCCTTGGTGGCCACTCCTCCTCGTCGTTGTCGGCGTTGGTGGAGAAGTCCGAAGGAAGGGTCCTTCCTTTCTTGAACCCTCCGGCCTCCCTAGTCGGGGCGGCCTTCCTTTTCTTCTCTCCCCTCGCTGGGGGAGAGGCTTCTTTTTCCTCCTCCACATCCTCAGGGGAGGATTCCGCCTCAGAGTCGTCCGACGATGAGTCCGACAACACCTGGCGTCGGGCGCTCCTTCGAGTCCCCGTGGCCTTCTTCTCCGGCACCACGTGAGGTGCCGGAGCCAGCAGCCCCGTCAAGCGGGCGTCCGCTGGGTCTTTTGGCACGGAAGCCAGACAGTTAACCTGCCCGGACGTGTAACGCCAGTCCTGTCAAAGGTAAGGGAGTTTAGATCCCACATAGAGTCAAACTATGAAAAACAAGAGTCCCGTAAAGGGTAAAATAGCTTACCTCGGTAGCTTGACACTGCGAGCTGAATCCGCGATCTTCGGTAGCGGATGTGGGAGCCTCGGCGCCCTTGAACAGCACCTTCCAGGCATCTTCGTACGTAGTGTCGAAGAGCCTTTTCAGAGTTTGGTGTTGTGCCGGATCGAACTCCCACAATTTGAAGGCCCGTTGTTGGCATGGGAGGATCCGGCGGATGAGCATAACCTGGACTACCTTGACAAGCCTGAGATTCTTGTCCACCAGGGTTTGCATGCAGGTTTGGAGTCCGGTCAGCTCTTCCGGATTACCCCACGTCAGGCCCGTCTCTTTCCAAGAGGTGAGCCGCATAGGGAAACCAGATTTGAATTCGGGGGCCGCTGCCCATTTAGGGTCGCGCGGCTCGGTGATTTAGAACAACCCCGATTGCCACCCCTTCACAGTCTCCACAAAAGGAGCCCTCGAGCCATAGGACTTTGGCCATCTTGCCAACCATGGCACCTCCGCACTCCGCTTGGCGGCCGCCCACTACCTTCGGCTTGACATTGCTGGATGCATAGAAAGGCCTCGCACACGACAATGAACACCGAGATGTTGAGGATGAAATTCGGGGCCAGATCGTGGAAATCCAGGCTGTAGTAGAACATGAGCCCCCGGACAAATGGGTGAAGTGGAAAACCTAGTCGGCGGAGGAAGTGGGTGAGGAACACCACCCTCTCATGGGGCCTGGGGGTGGGAATGAGCTGCCCCTCGTCGGGGAGCCGGTGCGCGATGTCGCTGGACAAGCATCCGGCCTTCCGCAGCTTTTTGACTTGTCCCTCCATGACGGAGGAGACCATCCACTTACCTCCCGCTACGGACATGGCTGGAGAAGGTTGAGAAGGGATGTGCGGACTTGGGCGCTGGAGCTCGAGTGCGCGGAAATGGATGAGCAAAGGAGGAAGAAGGCATAGGTTAAAAGGTGGATCCTTATCCCTTATATGGATGGACGAATGCTATCGTCCCCGCCAGACTGGTAAAACTCTCTTATCTCCCAAGCGCCAGAATCAATGGCGCGGTTGGGTTACCCACGTCCGTATTGATGGGAATCCCGGAATAAGGGGCACGATCTCCGCTCGATAAGACGTGCCAAGAAACCGCCCGCTAAACGCTGAGGAGGAGAACAGTAAAACGATTCGTGATAAAGGCCTGGCCGTGGTGTGATGTCACGCCGGAATACATCAACAGATCTGTGCAAAGGTTATTCTCTACGGTGGTATGTGGAACTTGTTTTGCGAGTCGGACACAATCCTTGTGTTCAAAATCTTCTATGAAGTATTCGGAGGAGGAACCCGCCTTGCAATGTCGAAGACAATATGCGCGCCGGACTCGTCGTCATTGAAGCCTGGCTTAGGGGCTACTAAGGGAGTCCTGGATTAGGGGGTGTCCGGATAGCCGAACTATCACCGTTGGCCGGACTCCTGGACTATGAAGATACAAGATTGAAGACTTCATCCCGTGTCCGGATGGGACTTCCCTTGGCGTGGAAGGCAAGCTTGGCGATACGGATATGTAGAACTCCTACCGTTGTAACCGACTCTGTGTAACCCTAACCCTATCTCGTGTCTATATAAACTGGAGGGTTTTAGTCCGTAGGACGAACAACAATCATACCATAGGCTAGCTTCTAGGGTTTAGCCTCTCTGATCTCGTGGTAGATCCACTCTTGTACTACCCATATCATCAATATTAATCAAGCAGGAGTAGGGTTTTACCTCCATCGAGAGGGCCCGAACCTGGTTAAAAACATCGTGTCCCTTGTCTCCTGTTACCATCTGCCTAGACGCACAGTTCGGGACCCCCTACCCAAGATCCGTCGGTTTTGACACCGACACCAACCAAGCTTCCACCGCCGTTCACATGCAGCTGCCAGCCCAACTAGCTGGGCAGGCACCTGCGTGGCAACATGCAGCCCCCAGGCCAACTCATCAAGCGCCTGCGTGGCGGCATGCAGATCTTCGTGAAGGCTCCAGCACCATGCCACCTCAGCTGCCTGCCTGCCTACATGGCACCGCACGCATCGCTGGCCAAGGCGCGTGTTGAAGCAAGGAGGAGCGGCGACAGACGGGACGGGCCTCGCCCCCGTCCCCAATAAAGCAAGGGGACACCTAAGCTACACATTAAATGCGTCTTGTCCTGTAATACGAGCGATAAGCTCAGGGCACTGTATGCCTTTCCACCTCCTGTGTGCCGTTGTGGCAGCCCCTTTCGACAATATAAGGAGGCCCATGGCATGCTGGAGAAGGATTCAGCTCTTTCAAACCACGCACTGACCACAGCTAGTTCGAGAGCTCAAGAACTCTCTGAAATACACCCACCAAAGCATGACTAGGGTTTTACGCATCCTCGCGGCTCGAACCTGGGTAAACGATCCTTGTGCTGTCTACTAGCCCTGCTCTTCTCGCAACCACGCGCCCCGACAACCGTAATAGGGATTCTTGTGATCCCATACGTGTCGTTCCACACTGACAGAACCCTTGTGCAAGAGGGGAGGGGCGGCTTATATAGAGTCCGTTGAACCCTTGCAGTCCTCAGTTACGCAAGGATTCAATGAGAGAATAAAGGTGGGAACATTACTGGAAACACCCATAATTAATGATCTTTATAGCGACAGATTGATTGCGTGACCATTGCCATCCTGGGGTGGCTCTAGGTTTTCTGTTCTTTGAGTGAAATCTTGTACTCCGAGTGAATAGCGACGGTCGAGTGGGGGTAGAGTGACCGAGTGGATCTTTTGTCGAGTGACTTGCTCGTTGTGGTTGTTCCAGTCGGAACCTCCTTTCCAACTTTGTAGGTCTTGGACTTCTTATGTAGTGTCCTTGGGTAGGGCATGTAGGTTGGGCCTAGGACCCTACCCTAGGTACATGTTATCGTCATTAGCCCCCGAATAGATCGAGGTTCGAGTGAGGAGGGATTGGAGCTGACTTCGACCCCACTCAATGTCTCGGAGACATTTTTTAGGAGTCTGAAGGTACGAGCTGCCAAATTCTTCATCAATTGCCTTGATCGATTCTGGCTCCTTCAGTGTCTGAGTGAAACAAGTAGCAAGGTGTCCAGCGTCGGGTTCGACCCGAATGAATACGGATATCTCTGACACCCTCGATTGATTTGCTAGATCCAGATTTCACAGGATTTGAAATTTGGAGAAGCGCGCGGGTCGGCTGTAGCACGGTAAGCGGGGCAAGTGGGGAGGGACTCCTTGATCTTCACCCCACCTTTTTCACCATGTATCGGGCTGGCGCCGGTTTACGGGATGCACTGAGGTTGCGCTGGCCCATAGGTCAGCCACTCGGACATGCGGGTATAAAGGACGACGAGGCTGAGGTGAGCAATAGTTCTCTCTCTTTTTCCCCTCTCCACTTCATCTCTCTGCTCCTTCCGCCCCTGCGCTGCGCCGCCCTGCTCGGCTTTGACAACCACCACAGAGATGGCGAAGGACAAGATGAAGGCTCTGGAGTGTGCCAAGATGGTGGCCAAGGGGAAGAAGGGGTCAAGCTCCCGGCCCATTCTGCCGCTGGGCTGGATCTAGGGCGATTGGATCCCCTCGACTGTCACGGCGGACGACCTTGAGGGGCTCGTCGCCGATGACCTATTGGCCCCCGGTTGCCGGAGGCTGTTGGAGGGGGAGATTCGGCCCGTGCCATGCCCCGAAGAACGGGTACTCCTCCTCACTCACGTAGAGAGAGGTTTCTCTTTGCCTCCTCATGTGTTTTTCCGTGGTTTCTTGAACTTCTTCAGAGCACAAATCCATCACCTCCCTCCAAATGCCATATCATACCTCGCTCCCTTGGTTTCAATGTGTGAGAATTTCTTGGGTTGTCGCTCCCACTGGGGGTTGTTCAAACACATCTTCACTTGCCGCTCCCAGTCGGTTAAGAAAGCGAATTTGAGTGACGCAAAGACCCATGTGATCCAGCTATGTGGGGGTTTAGGTGTCCAGATGAGGTGTACAAGTGCCTTCCCATCCATGACCTTTCTCGAGTCGGTCAGGGGTTGGCAGTCGACCTGGTTTTACCGCAAAGACATTCTGACCCCTGGTTCGTCGACTGGCCTTCCCCCTTTCATGCTGGCTAGACTCGGTGCTCCTCGCTCGCTGACTGTGGAAGAGGAGGAGAAAGATGAAATGCGGATCTTGGTTGACGTTGTAGTTGAGTTGATTCAGAGTGGAGTGACAGGCTTGGATCTGTTGGAGGTGTTCCTCAGTCGACTCATCCAGCCTCTGCAAGCACGTGACCACACCATGTGGTTGTATTCAGGTGCGGACGACACGGTTCCAACCCATCCAGAGGAAGTCAGCGAGGAGACCGTGGCACAGTGGCTCAGGAGCATCACCGGAGCCCGTGACAACCCACGTGGATCCAAACGAATTCATCCTTTCAACGCCGAGCATCTTCCAGGAGAGGTGAGGCATAAGAGTGTATTCCCTTCTGTTTTCAATATGCAACTCTATTGAGTACCGACTGACTTTGATACTTGTGCTCTGCAGGCATTCATGAAGATGTATTCTCCTGTGCCGAATGGTGAACAACTTGTTGAAGGAACGGCGAGTGAAGGTGGAAGCGCTAACTTCGATTATGCTGACGACACTGAGGACGACAACGATGACTCAGACGACAACGAGGAAGTCGAGTCACCTCCCCGCACCAAGCGTCGATCCAAGGCGAACCAAGACCCTAGCATAGGCCAGAGCAAGGTTCCGGCGTCGAGTGTCAGGAACCCCAAGCGCACTCGAATGACCACCCCTGGTCTAATTGAGAAGGCTGCGAAGCAGCTCAAGACCGCTCCACTGAAGCCTCAGAAGGCCTTACCCGGGATCAAGGTCACCGTGCCCATTGCCTCCACGTGAGTACCTTTTGCAACTTTCCTTTCTTAATTGTCGTGGATCTTCATTGTTTTCTGACCGAGTGAAATTCGAATGTCAGGGCTGCTACTTCTGTGATGTCTCCCATGCATATCGACGACAAGCACGCAGAGGCAAAAACTGCGGACGCAACCACTTCTCGGACAGGTATGATCGACTCACATTCTGCTTTGTTTTGCTAACTGACCTGATGGTCGACTCAGTTTTCATCGTTGAGTGACTGCAGCACCAACGGACGTCATCCACCTTGCAGATGATGGCGAGGAGGAGCCCCAAAAGAGCACAGGGCGGGGAAGGTAGGACCTCGACCGCCCCCCGAAGCTTCACTAGGAGAGTGCCTTTGGTCCAAATGTCTCGTGTGCCGTCTAAAGTCGTTCTTCAAGAGCCAGGTTGTTGGGGATATGACTACTGAATATAAACCGCCCTGAAGGGGCCGGTTTACCCTCGTCCATAATTAGGGCCCACGAAGGCAAAGGCCCAGAGCCCAGAGGCGGGTTAGGGTCCATAAATGTAAACCGCCTTAGTCATGTAACTTGTGCTGTAAGATAAGAGAAAGAAGAGACCGAGCCGGACACTTGTATGAGCCGGCCTCGGGACTCTGTAGACCGGCTGGGCGCCAACCCGTGTATATAAGGGACGACCCGCGGCGGTTTAGGGATGAATAATTCGAGGCTTAGGCGGCTATTGCTCCCTAGTCGCCAAATCACATCAATCCCATCACAAACTAGACGAGGCTTTTACCTTCATCGAAGGGGCCGAACTAGTATAACTCTCGTGTCTTTGTGTCCGCTTTAACCCCTCTAAGTTAACCCGTACGATGGCCCTGCGACTAAGTCCTTTCACGAGGACATCTGCCGTGACAACTCCATGACACAGGTGGTTCGTCTCGATCTGGTGCTTCCTTCGCCACCCCCCCTGTTGACTGCTTTGCCTTTGGTGTCGAGCGCTCTTGCTTTGGGTCTGACTAGATAGCCTCAAGTGCTGATCCCTCCGGTTGTGTCGCCGACTCCTGCGTCAAGCGTGTTCACTCTGCATCATAACCCAGAGGACCAGACTAGAGCCAGCAAGGAAGCTATGATTCAAGCTGACTTGATGATACAACGGCTGAAGGGGGTGTACAAGGCCAGCAAGACATCTTACGACGCCAATGCGGCTCTTCAGGTGAATGTCCGAGTAAGTGCGATTGTAAGTTGATTTCCAAATGTTTTTATCCTATCTTGACTCTGTACACCCACTAGGGTGTTTCCTTTGACTCATGATGTCGGAATTTCTTTGCTCATGATTTTTCAATCTATAGCTCTTCCACTCAGACCAGTCAGGCCGCACCGAGTGGGAATTGATCCAGTGGGGGCACGCTGAGTGCACCCACTGGGTGTAGTCCCTGAGACCATCGTTGAATGTTTGATTCGGTGGGGGTCTGAGAATTCTTTCCTTTTTGTAGCTCTCTACTCAGACCGGTAAGGCCACACCGAGTGGGAAATTGATCCAGTGGGGGCACGCTGACTGCACCCACTAGGTGTAGTCCCCGAGACCGCCGTCGAATGTTTGATTCGGTGGGGGTCTGAGAATGCTTTTGTTTTTAGCAACTGGATTTGCTCCTCTCCAATCGGAAGTACAGGAATATCAGAAACGTTTTATCCTTGTCAACTGAATCATTTCTTTGTTGACTTGGGAAAACTTGTGAGCTTGGGACTCAGTACGCTGCCCTGGAGAACGAGAAGATCCAACTCCAGTTGGACCTGGGAGTGACCAAGAGGAACTTGGAGCGTGCAGAGATGGAGGCGAAGACCATGGGAGGTAAATCCTGCCGACTGAGTGCATTGTTGTTCTTTTCTTCCCTCCTTTGAGCTGAGTGGTTTCACTCAAACAGATGTGCGTAATGAAAACCGTCAACTTCAAGCGCGACTCGGGAATGTTATTTCTTTAGACACCATGAAGCAGGCCTTGGAAAAGAAGGATGAAGAACTTGCAGGGGTCCAGAAGGTGGCTAAGGAGAAAACTGAAGCTGCTGAAGCAAAGTTGGCTTCAGTCACAAAACTGGAAGAAGAAAACATATCTCTGAAGGTTGTGGGCCAAGAAGATGGAAGATCAAACGAGTGCTTTTGAGTCGGAGAGAACTGCTCTAAGCGACAAGGTGGACCAGCTTACCCATAAGAGAGATGCGCTGGAGAAATATTTGGGAGGCCTCGTGAAGCAGATGTATGGCATGCTTGAAGGTACCTTGCTTTGGCTGAGTGAATATCTGCGAGCTTTGAAAGTGATGTCATAACTAATCATCTTTTCTTCCCTTATGCAGAATTATGTCAAAACTTCGGGGAGGAGACCGATCGGATCGAGACAAGTTTAGACCCCACCAAGTCACTCGTGAAGGATGCAGTGGCTCTGAATATGTTGTTCCTCAAAGCCCGTATCGACGATGTTCGTGGCTACATCACTCACTTGAGGGCTGTGCTGGAAAAGATAGACAAGGAGCTGTGGCCCGAGGATACGCTTCAGAACGACCTCGAGCCAATGATGACTCGACTCAATGAAATCCTTGGTCGAGTGCAAGCATGGACGAAATTTGCTGCCCGCTGCAGAGCTGATGTGGCGCTCTCACTTGTCCATGTCCATTGCAAGGATGTCAGGGAAGACACGCTGAAGACCCTTCAGGTGGCCAATACAAAGAAGCTCGCATTTTAAGATTTCATGGAGACTTTCATCAAAGCCGCCACTCGGATAGCTGACGGCATCGACCTGGACACCTTCGTCAAGCCAGCGAGTCCTCCCGGCGTGTGAAGAAAAACTTTATGATTCGAACTCATTTGCCTTAGAATGCCGACTGGTCTTGTAACCGTTAAACTCATTTGGGCTTGCTGCCCGAATACTTTTGCTTGTGTTTCTGAACTTGATGGATTTATCTGAATATTGATTTCCAGCTGGTTGCATGTTCTGAGTGGACGGGTTTTTAAACTTAGGTGAGGATTGGCTCGCGGCTAAGCCCCCGAGTGGGAGGGATGCTCTCACTCAGAGTAGTTTTTAAACTTAGGCGAGGACTGGCTCACGGCTAAGCCCCCGAGTGGGAGGGATGCTCTCACTCGGAGTAGTTTTTTAACTTAGACGAGGACTGTCTCATGGCTAAGCCCCCGAGTGGGAAGGATGCCCTCACTCGGAGTAGTTTTTTTAACTTAGGCAAGGACGAGCTCGCGGCTAAGCCCCCGAGTGGGAGGGATGCTCTCACTCAGAGTAGTGTTCTAAATTAGGCGAGGAGTGGCTCTCGCGGCTAAGCCCTCAAGTGGGAGGGATGCTCTCACTCAGTGTAGTTTTTTAACTTAGGCGAGGACGGGCTCGTGGCTAAGCCTCCGAGTGGGAGGGATGCTCTCAATCGGAGTTGTTTTTTAACCCACTGGGATTTTGAACATGCACTTATGCGAGAGAAATCATCATAGGACTGCAGGAGTCATGTCTTTGATAAACAATCTAAAAGTACTCTTATTACATCTCGACAATCCGATTGTTAAGTATAGAATCGACGAAGAAGATCTGCATTCCAGGTGCGCAGCTCGTCAATCTTCTTCGCGAGGTTGTAGAGGTGGTAGGCCCCGTTATGCAGCACCCTAGTGACGATGAAGGGGCCTTCCGACGCAGGGGCGAGTTTATGTGGTCGCTGCTGATCCACTCAGAGCACAAGATCTCCTTCTTGAAATGCTTGACACTTGACGTTCCTTGCCTGGAATCAACGAAGGTCTTGCTGATAAATGGTCGACCATATCAGGTCCATCTCTCGTTCTTCTTCCAAAAGGTCAACAGCGTTCTGCCGAGCTTGCTCCGCCTCAACTTCTGAATAGAGTTCCACTCGAGGTGAATTGTGGAAGAGATCACTAGGCAGCACGGCTTCGGCTCCATACACCATGAAGAAAGGAGTGCGGTCAGTGGACGGGTTAGGAGTCGTCCTTAAGCCCCACATGATGGACGATAGTTCAGTCACCCAAGCTCCAGCTGCATGCTCAAGGTCACGCATGAGATGTGGTTTCAACCCTTGAAGGATAAGGTCGTTCGCCCTCTCTGCTTGCCCATTCGACTGCGGGTGCGCAATGGATGTGTAATCTACCCGAGTGCCTTGGGTGGCGCAGAAGTTTCTGAACTCTTCCGAATCGAAGTTTGAGCCATTTTCTGTGATAATACTGTATGAGACTCCGTATCTGAATATCAACTCTTTCAAGAACCTAATGGCTATCTTTGAATCTAACTTCTTAATAGGCTTGGCTTCAGTCCACTTGGTGAACTTGTCGACTGCTACAAGTAGATGAGTGAAGCCACTTCTGCCGGTCCTGAGTGGTCCAACCATGTCTAACCCCCACACAGCAAACAACCAGACGAGTGGAATGGTCTTCAGGGCAGACGCGGGCTTATGGGACATGTTCGCATAGAATTGGCATCCTTCGCAACGCTAAACGATCTCCTCTGCAACTTCATTGGCCCGCGACCAGTAAAATCCAGCTCGGTATGCTTTGGCCACAATTGTCCGAGATGATGCATGATGACCACAGGTCCCCGAGTGGATCTCTTCCAAAATCAGTCGACCCTCTTCTGGAGAAATACATCGTTGAGCTACGCCAGTGACACTCTCTATAAAGCTATCCATTTATCACTGTGAAAGCTTTGGATCTACGGGCAATCTGACGTGCCTCGACTTCATCCTCTGGATGTTCTTGCCTGAGAAAATATGCAATGTACAGATTATCAGAATCTCCATAACCAAGTCAATTACTGCAGGAACCTCGATTTCATTCGAATCAAAGGGACTTATCACTTGAGGAGGTTCTTCAGTGGAAGGATCTTCCTGCACTGACGGGGAATGGAGGTGCTCAAGAAACACATTGCGGGGGATAGGCTTCCGAGTGGAACCGATTTTTGCTAGATCGTCGGCTGCTTGATTTTTGATTCGGGGAATGTGGTGAAGCTCTAAACCCTTGAACTTTTTCTCTAGCTTCCTCACTGCATCACAGTACCCTGTCATAGTAGGGTTTCTGACATTCCACTCCTTCATCACCTGATTGACCACCAAATCCGAGTCACCGTAGACCATCAGGCCATGGACGCTGAGTGAGATGGCCATACGCAACCCGTGGAGGAGTGCTTCGTACTTGACCTCGTTATTGGAGGAATCGAAGTGAAGCTGGAGGACATAACTTAGTGATCACCTCTTGGAGACACCAGGACCACTCCGGCACCGGAACCATTAAGCATTTTGGATCCATCAAAGAACATGGTCCAGTGCTCCGAGTAAACCTGAGTCGGTTGTTGTTGTTCTATCCACTCGGCCAAGAAATATGCAAGTGCTTGGGATTTGATCGCCTTCTTTACCTCAAACTTAATATCCAAAGGGAGAAGTTCAATTGCCCATTTAGGCACTCGGCCAGTTGCATCCCGATTGTTCATGATTTTAGATAACAGTGCGTCACTAACAACTGAAATCAAGTGATCTTGAAAATAATGTGCGACTTTCTTCGCTGTTAAGTAAATACCATAGACAAGCTTTTGATAATGAGGATACATCTGCTTGTACGGAGTCAAAACCTCAGAGATATAATACAGTGGTTGTTGAACTTTGTAATTCTTCTCGTTCCACTGTGAGAATTGTGCTGACAACTTGACCAGTGGCTGCAATGCACAAAAGTAGAGGCCCTTTGTTGTTCGAAGCAGCATGCACCGGCTGGGTGGAGAGCAGGGCTTTGAGCTCAACAAATGTTGCTTCAGCTTCGGGAGTCCACTCGAACTTATCGGACTTCTTCATTAGTCGGTAAAGAGGTAGGGCCTTTTCACCAAGACGAGAAATGAACCGACTTAGTGCTGCGAGACAACCTGTGAGCTTCTGGACATCATGCACATGCTTAGGGCGTTTCATTCGGACGATGGCACCGATTTTCTCGGGATTGGCATCTATAACTCGTTCGGAAACAAGGAAACTGAGTAACTTGCCTCCAGGCACTCCTAAGGTGCACTTGGACGGCTTCAGCTTGATGTCGTACCTTCTCAGGTTGGCAAAGGTTTCAGCAAGATCAGTCAGCAGGTCGAAACCTTTGCGTGACTCGATCATGATATCGTCCATGTAAGCCTCGACATTCCGACTAATCTGAGTGAGCAGGAACTTTTGAATCATACGCATGAACATAGCGCCAGTGTTTTTTAGACCGAATGGCATGGTGACATAGCAAAAACACCTGAATGGGGTGATGAAGGCAGTTTTTATTTCATTTGCCCCGTACAGTCGGATTTGATGGTACCCGGAGTACGCATCAAGAAAAGACAATCGCTCGCATCCCGCAGTCGAATCAACTATTTGATCGATACGGGGTAGCGTAAAATGATCTTTCGGGCAGGCCCGATTCGTATGTTTGAAATCGATGCACATACAGAGTGAATTGTCCTTCTTGGGGACCATGACGACATTGGTGAGCCACTCGGAGTGGTATATTTCGCGTATGAGCTCAGCCGCTAGGAGCCGAGCCACTTCCTCACCAATCGCCTTTCTCTTCTGTGCAGCAGAGCGACGGAGATGCTCTTTGACAGGTTTGGCCTTCGAGTCGACTCTCAAATGATGCTCATCCAGTCCCCTGGGAACACCTGGCATGTCGGATGGTTTTCATGCAAAGATGTCCCAGTTCTCACGGAGGAACTGGGTGAGCGCAGCTTCCTATTTGCTGTCGGGTGTCGTTGAGATATTGGTTGGAGCAGTTGTGGGATCTTTCGGGTGAATGTGAACTTGTTTGGTTTCTCCTGCCGACTGAAAAGCAGACTCGGAAGCTGGCTTCTTAGAACAGGGCAAATCACTCGGGTCGGTGTTCTTCTTGTATTCTTCCAATTCCACTACTGCCATCTGCTCGTTAGCAATTTTGGATCCCTGCTGAAGACATTCCTCGTCTCTCTGCCTATTCCTAGTGATGGTGATCACGCCCTTGGCTCCGGGCATCTTCAGCTTAAGGTACATGTAACATGGACGGGCCATGAAGCGAGCATAAGCTGGTCAGCCCAAAATAGCATGGTAGGCACTGTGAAAATCCACCACTTCACACGTCAACTTTTTCTTCCAAAAATTCTTCGAGCCACCAAAAACCACATCCAGAGCAATCTGACCGAGTGACTTTGCCTTTTTCCCTGGGATGACTCTGTGAAACTGCATGTTGCTTTCACCAAGTCGGGACATCAGAATGCCCATCCCCTGGAGGGTTTCAGCATAGAGAATGTTCAAACCACTACCACCATCCATAAGTAGTTTGCGCAACCGAGTGCCACCTACGACTGGATCCACTACTAGTGCTTGCCGCCCAGGGGTAGCAACATGAGCTGGGTGGTTCGACTGGTCAAAGGTAATGGGAGTCTTTGACCACTTGAGGTACATTGTAGTTGCCGGAGCAACCATGTTCACCTCACGGTCGATGACCTTCAGTCGATTTTGCTCTCAACATCAGGAAAAATCAAGTGGCATTGACCTTCGGGTAATATTCTGCCTTTTCTTCATCATCGTCTTTATCAGAGCCCTTTTCACTCGGCCGACCCTCACGAAACTGCTGAATAAGGAGTCTGCACTATCGAGTGGTATGTGATGTCTACTATGCAACCTTCTTCTTGTAGACGTTGTTGGGCCTCCAAGTGCAAAGTTTTGTAAGACAGTAGAAAATTTCCCTCAAGTGGATGACCTAAGGTTTATCAATCTGTGGGAGGCGTAGGATGAATATGGTCTCTCTCAAGCAACCCTGCAACCAAATAACAAAGATTCTCTTGTGTCCCCAACACACCCAATACAATGGTAAATTGTATAGGTGCGCTAGTTCGGCGAAGAGATGGTGATACAAGTGCAATATGGATAGTAGATATGGGTTTTTGTAATATGAAAATATAAAAACAGCAAGTAACTAACGATAAAAGTGAGCGTAAACGGTATTGCAATGCTAGGAAACAAGGCCTAGGGTTCATACTTTCACTAGTGCAAGTTCTCTAAACAATAATAACATAATTGGATCACATAACTATCCCTCAACATGCAACAAAGAGTCACTCCAAAGTCACTAATAGCGGAGAACAAACGAAGAGATTATGGTAGGGTACGAAACCACCTCAAAGTTATTCTTTCCGATCAATCCATTGGGCTATTCCTATAAGTGTCACAAACAGCCCTAGAGTTCGTAGTAAAATAACACCTTAAGACACACATCAACCAAAACCCTAATGTCACCTAGATACTCCAATGTCACCTCAAGTATCCGTGGGTATGATTATATGATATGCATCACACAATCTCATATTCATCTATTCAACCAACACATAGAACCTCAAAGAGTGCCCCAAAAAAGTTTCTACCGGAGAGTCAAGACGAAAACATGTGCCAACCCCTATGCATAGGTTCATGGGAGGAACCCGCAAGTTGATCACCAAAACATACATTAAGTGAATCAATAGAATAACCCATTGTCACCACAGTTATCCCACGCAAGACATACATCAAGTGTTCTCAAATCATTAAAGACTCAATCCGATAAGATAACTTCAAAGGGAAAACTCAATCCATTACAAGAGAGTAGAGGGGGGAAAACATCATAAGATCCAACTACAATAGCAAAGCTCGCGATACATCAAGATCGTATCACCTCAAGAACACGAGGGAGATCAAACACATAGCTACTGGTACATACCCTCAGCCCCGAGGGTGAACTACTCCCTCCTCATCATGGAGAGCGTCGGGATGATGAAGATGGCCACCGGTGAGGGTCCCCCCCTCCGGCAAGGTGCCACGAGGGGCCCACGAGGGTGGAGGGCGCGCCCAGGGGGTGGGCGCCCCCCTGCCTCATGCCTTCCTCGTTGATTCCCTGACGTGCACTCCAAGTCCCCTGGATTGCTTCCGTTCCAAAATTAACTCTCCCGAAGGTTTCATTCCGCTTGACTCGCTTGATATTCCTTTTCTCGCAAACATCAAACAAGGGAAAAAACAGAAACTGGCACTGGGCTCTGGGTCAATAGGTTAGTCCCAAAAGTAATATAAAAGTGCATAATAAAGCCCATAAACATCCAAGATGGATAATATAATAGCACGAATACTTCATAAATTATAGATACGTTGGTGACGTATCAGCATCCCCAAGCTTAATTCATGCTCGTCCTCGACTAGGTAAATGATAAAAGAAAGAATTTATGAAGTGTGAATGCTAGCAGGTGCGCAAGTTTGATCAATGATAATTTCAATCACCTTTTCTAGCATAATTATATGTCATAACAGTAGCTCATATCATAAAACTTTGCATGATCAAGTAACAAACTATTCACATGTTAAAGTATAGATCATAAAATTTCTTGAAAACTAACAAACAATGTTCTCAGTCATCAAACAATTACAATTCATCTAATTTTCAGGAAGAGTCTATGTCAGAGCTTTGATTCAGCAAACTTCACATACTCAACTATCATTTAGTCTTCCATGATTGCTACCACTCAAAGCATATTTTTAGAATAAATAGTATTCATCGAACACAGAGAAAGATAGGGGCTTAATGTTTCGCCTCCCAACCTTTTACCTCAAGGGTAATGTCAACAGTAATAATTCATGCTCAAATATATTTGAATGGCCATATATGCTTAAATCTTTCCATCACATGATGCTTGGCAACTAAAGAGTAGGTTGGAATGAGAAGGAATACTACTGACTCTTGCATAAAAGTAAAAGATAGGCCCTTCGCAGAGGGAAGCAGGGATTTGTAGAGGTGCCAGAGCTCGAAGCAAAAACAGAGATGAAAATAATTTTGAGAGGTATGCTTTCATTGTCAACATAACGACCAAGAGTTCCCAATATCTTCCATACTACATACATTATAGGCGGTTCCCAAACAGAAAGGTAAAGATTTTACTCCCCCTCCACCAACAATCATCAATCCATGGCTTGCCCGAAACAACGGGTGCCTCCAACTAACATCAATCCTGGGGGAGTTTTGTTTGCAATTATTTTATTTGATTTCGATCTTAGGATCATGGGACTGGGCATCCCAGTTACGAGCCATTTTTCAGGTGAATGATGAGCGGAGTCCACTCATCGTGAGAATAACCCACCTAGCATGGAAGATACTGCTAACCCCTAGTCACTACATGAGCGATTTGGCCATACAAAACAGATTATTATTTGAAGGTTTAGAGTTTGGCACATGAAAATTTACTTGGAACGGCAGGTAAATACCGCATATAGGTAGATATGTTGGACACTCATGGAAGAAACTTGGTTCAAGGAATTTGGATGCACAAGCAGTATTCCCACTTAGTACAGATATTTTGGCTAGCAAAGGATTCTAAATAGCAAGCACCACATGTTAGAGGATCCATAACAATATAACTTCTATACAAATATACCCAAGCATAACTCATTATGTTGTCTTCCTTGTACAACTTCAACTAATTTGCTCAAGTTTGAAAATAATTAATGGGGCTCACAATCATAGAAGATGTCCAAGATAGTATATTTATATGTGAAATGTCTCTTCCTTCAATATTCTTTCATGAATTGTTCAAGTGACCAATACAATGTTTGCTAACCTTCAATAAATTTACCACCTCTACTTCTTATATCTGAAGTCATTAATCCCCATGGGAAAGGCATATGAAACATATATAATTTCAGATTTATGACATTCAAATCATTCAACCATTTACTCATAGGATATAAGTGAAGCACACGAGTAAATGACAAACTACTCCAAAAAGATATAAGTGAAGATCAATGAGTAGTTGAATATTTATGTAACTATGTGAAGACTCTCTCTCATTTAAGAATTTCAGATCTTGGTATTTTATTTAAACAGCAAGCAAAACAAAATAAAACAACATTTCAAGGATAGCACTCATCATGTGAAGAAGCTAAAACTTAGGATCAACTGATACTAACCGATAATTGTTGAAGAAGAAAGGTGGGATGCCTACCGGGGAATCCCCAAGCTTAGATGCTTGAGACTTCTTGAAATATTATCTTGAGGTTCCTTGGGCATCCCCAAGCTTGAGCTTTTGTGTCTCCTTAATTCCTCTCATATCACGGTCTTCCTAAATCTCAAAAGCTTCATCCACACAAAACTCAACAAGGACTCATGAGATAAGTTAGCATAAACCAATGCAAAAACCTTATCATACTATACTGTAGCAAATCACTACAATTATTACTAAATATTGCATACTAAATGCCTCTGCATATTTAATAGTCCTATCCTCAAATAGAATCATTAAACAAGCAAACATATGCAAACAATGCAAACATAACAACAATCTGTCAAAACAATATAGTCTGTAAAGAATGCAGCAAGATCCATACTTTCCTAGATCCAAAAATTATGAAAGAAAATTCCCACTGTATTAAATTTATCAGAGCTTATTATGCAAAAGGTTTCAACATTTTATCGCATTCTGAATTTTCTAGGGAATTTTTGCAACAGCGGTAAACTTTCTGTTTTGAAATAGCAAAATGTATACTTGCAAAATAAGCATGGTAAAGGCTATCCTTGACATTTTTATTGAAAATAAAGATCAAAAACATTATTCTAAAAAAAAGCAAGCAAATACTAACAAAATAAATTGACGCTCCAAGCAAAACACATTTTATGTGGTGAATAAATTATAGCTCCAAGTAAAGTTACCGATGAACGAAGACGAAAGAGGGGATGCCATCCGGGGCATCCCCAAGCTTAGGCTCTTGGTTGTCCTTGAA
This sequence comes from Aegilops longissima, assembly GCA_021605205.1. NCBI lineage: Eukaryota > Viridiplantae > Streptophyta > Magnoliopsida > Poales > Poaceae > Aegilops > Aegilops longissima. Next base: position 615,340,954 of record CM038678.1, read on the forward strand.
TATTACCTTGGGGTGCCTTGAGTATCCCCAAGCTTAGGCTCTTGCCACTCCTTATTCCATAGTCCATCGAATCTTTACCCAAAACTTGAAAACTTCACAACACAAAACTTAACAGAAAACTCGTAAGATCCGTTAGTGAAAGAAAACAAAACACCACTTCAAGGTACTGTAATGAACTCATTCTTTATTTTTATTGGTGTTAAACCGAATGTATTCCAACTTCTCTATGGTTTATAAACTATTTTACTAGCCATAGATTCATCAAAATAAGCAAACAACACATGAAAAACAGAATCTGTGAAAAACAGAACAGTCTGTATTAATATGTAACTAACGCAAACTTCTGGAACTCCAAAAATTCTAAACTAAATTGGCGGACCTGAGGAATTTGTTTAGTAATCATCTTCAAAAAGAATCAACTAAATAGCACTCTCCAGTAAAATGTTTTAGCTAATCTCGTGAGCGCTAAAGTTTCTGTTTTTTACAGCATGATCATAAAGACTACACCCAAGTCTTCCCAAAGGTTCTACTTGGCACAAACACTTACTAAAACACAAATACATCTAAACATAAGCTAGATGGATTATTTATTCCTAAAAAGAACCAAAAAGCAATAAACTAAAATAAAGTTGGGTTGCCTCCCAACAAGCGCTAACGTTTAACGCCCCTAGCTAGGCATGATGATTTCAATGATGCTCACATAAAAGATAAGAATTGAAACATAAAGAAAGCATGATGAAGAATATGACTAGCACATTTAAGTCTAACCCACTTCCTATGCATAGGTATTTTGTGATCAAACAACTTATGGGAACAAGAATCAACTTGCATAGGAAGGTAAAACAAGCATAACTTCAAGATTTTAAGCACATAGAGAGGAAACTTGATATTATTGCAATTCCTACAAGCATATATTCCTCCCTCATAATAATTTTCAGTAGAATCATGAATGAATTCAACAATATATCCATCACCTAAAGCATTCTTTTCATGATCTACTTGCATAGAAATTTTACTACTCTCCACATAAGCAAAAAATTTCTCTTCAATAGTAGTGGGAGCAAACTCAACAAAATAACTATCATATGATTGAAAATTAAGATCAAGATGACAAGTTTCATGGTTATAATTAATCTTTAGAGCATACGTGTCATCACAATAATCATCATAGATAGGAGGCATGCTTTCATCATAGTAAATTTGCTCATCAAAGCCTGGGGGACAAAACATATCATCTTCATCAAACATAGCTTCCCCAAGCTTGTGGCTTTTCATATCATTAGCATCATGGATATTCAAGGAATTCATACTAAAAACATTGCCATCATGCTCATCGTTCAAATATTTAGTGCTAAATATTTTAATGCATTCTTCTTCTAACACTTTGGCAAAATTTTCCTTTCCATTATACTCACGAAAGATATTAAAAAGATGAAGCGTATGAGACAAACTCAATTCCACTTTTTGGTAGTTTTCTTTTATAAACTAAACTAATGATAAAACAAGAAACCAAAAGATTCGATTCCAAGATCTAAAGATACACCTTCAAGCACTAACCTCCCCGGCAACGGCGCCAGAAAAGAGCTTGATGTCTACTACGCAACCTTCTTCTTGTAGACGTTGTTGGGCCTCCAAGTGCAGAGGTTTATAGGACAGTAGCAAATTTCCCTCAAGTGGATGACCTAAGGTTTATCAATCCGTGGGAGGCGTAGGATGAAGATGGTCTCTCTCAAGCAACCCTGCAACCAAATAACAAAGAGTCTCTTGTGTCCCCAACACACCCAATACAATGGTAAATTGTATAGTGCACTAGTTCGGCGAAGAGATGGTGATACAAGTTGGGTTTTTGTAATATGAAACTATAAAAACAGCAAGGTAACTAATGATAAAAGTGAGCGTAAACGGTATTGCAATGCTAGGAAACAAGGCCTAGGGTTCATACTTTCACTAGTGCAAGTTCTCTCAACAATAATAACATAATTGGATCACATAACTATCCCTCAACATGCAACAAAGAGTCACTCCAAAGTCACTAATAGCGGAGAAAAAACGAAGAGATTATGGTAGGGTATGAAACCACCTCAAAGTTATTCTTTCCGATCAATCCATTGGGCTATTCCTATAAGTGTCACAAACAGCCTTAGAGTTCGTAGTAAAATAACACCTTAAGACACACGTCAACCAAAACCCTAATGTCACCTAGATACTCCAATGTCACCTCAAGTATCCGTGGGTATGATTATACGATATGTATCACACAATCTCAGATTCATCTATTCAACCAACACATAGAACCTCAAAGAGTGCCCCAAAGTTTCTACCGGAGAGTCAAGACGAAAACGTGTGCCAACCCCTATGCATAGGTTCATGGGCGAAACCCGCAAGTTGATCACCAAAACATACATCAAGTGAATCAATAGAATAACCCATTGTCACCACGGTTATCCCACGCAAGACATACATCAAGTGTTCTCAAATCATTGAAGACTCAATCCGATAAGATAACTTCAAAGGAAAAACTCAATCCATTACAACAGAGTAGAGGGGGAAAAACATCATAAGACCCAACTACAATAGCAAAGCTCGCGATACATCAAGATCGTATCACCTCAAGAACACGAGAGAGAGAGATCAAACACACAGCTACTGGTACATACCCTCAGCCCCGAGGGTGAACTACTCCCTCCTCATCATGGAGAGCGCCGGGATGATGAAGATGGCCACTGGTGAGGGTTCCCCCTTCTGGCAAGGTGCCGGAACAGGGTCCCGATTGGTTTTTGGTGGCTACAGAGGCTTGCGTTGGCGGAACTCCCGATCTATTCTATTCCCCGATGGTTTTAGGGTATATTGGTATATATAGGAGGAAGAAATACGTCAAGGGAGCCACGAGGGGCCCACGAGGGTGGAGGGCGCGCCCAGGGGGTGGGCGCGCCCCCCTGCCTCGTGCCTTCCTCGTTGATTCCCTGATGTGCACTCCAAGTACCCAGGATTGCTTCCGTTCCAAAAAATAACTCTCCCGAAGGTTTCATTCCGTTTGGACTCTGTTTGATATTCCTTTTCTGCGAAACACTGAAACAAGGGAAAAAACAGAAACTGGCAATGGGCTCTGGGTCAATAGGTTAGTCCCAAAAGTAATATAAAAGTGCATAATAAAGCCCATAAACATCCAAGATGGATAATATAATAGCATGAATACTTCATAAATTATAGATACGTTGGAGATGTATCAGTATGCTTGGGTAAAATCAGGTTACCCTCTTCGTATTTCTTCGTGTGAATGGCACACGGTAGATCCAGGACGTCTTGGCCTGACTGGTCTCTCTTCTTCTTAGGAACCCACTGCTCTTTGGCCTTCCCTTTGAACTGGTCTTGAGGAGCTACCACTGCGGCTTCTTCTTGACCAGCGGCTTCTGCTTTGTGCTTCTATTTCCAACTGGGATTCCTGCCTCCGGCATCAGGGTCTGAAGCCTTTCCTTTGCCACGACGGAGTCGGTCCTCTTCTTAACCATTCACATACCGAGTGGCTATCTCCATCATTCAGTTCATGGATAGGGTACCCGACCGACCAAATTTTAGTATGAGTTCTCTGTACCGGACACCTTCCTTGAAGGCGCCGACTGCTTGGTGCTCTGAAACATTCTCCACCACATGTTGAAGAGTGGTCCAACGCTAAATGTAATCCCTAAAGTTTCATTCGGCTTCTGGACACAATGTTGTAATTCAGTCAGTCCAGCAGGTCGCTTGCAATTGCCTTCAAACATTTTGATAAACACTCGGGCCAAGTCTTCCGAGCAGTAGATGCTGGCAGGAGCCAACTGGTTCAACCACGCCCGGGCCGATACTTCTAGCATCAAGGGCAAATGCTTCATGGCAACATCAGCATTGCCTCCACCAATCTGTACAGGCACTCGGTAATCCTCCAACCACATGTCAGGCTTCGACTCGCCAGTGAACTTGTTGACGCCTGTGGCCAATCTGAAATTGGGCGGTATCTCAGCGGCTCGTATGGCCCCGCTGAAACACTCAGGCCCTGAGACAAACACACCACTTCCACTCTGACGATCTCTATCCAGGCTCGCTCGCTGAGCCCTGCCTCTGTGTGGCACCCCGGCTCAGAGCGACCGGTTTACCCTGCATTGCCAGCCCAGAGACCATGTCTTCTGGCAACACACAACATATTGGTACACAAAATAACTGCTTTATTGATGCTAGCGGAACAGAGTTCATATTACAACAGCGGTCGAGGCCAAGCGGCACACTCAGTGCGGCTGAACAATATGTACATTATTTAGTGAACATAAAGGGGCCTCGACTCGAACAACTAAGTGGCAGCGGAATAACGTCGTAGCGGAAGCTCCATATCATAGGGACACCGATGTGGACACGATCTAGACTCAAACAGCGCTCCTTTCCAACGAGACTTTCCTGAAATCTGGCATGACACGCCAGGTCAGTATATTGAATGTAGTTGCAAGCTCACAACAAGCATAATCATAATGACAAACAATATCATGAGATTTAACCAATTAAAAATGCAACACTATATGTCAACATGCTGTGATCATGCTCGAACGTCCCTCGGGACAACTTACCAACCGTGATCATACTCAGATCACAAACACACCACCAATGTGGTAAAACACACCACCAACGTGGTCTTTAACAACATGACTCGTGATCCTTACGGCGATCACAACCACGACCAATATCTGGTCCCAAATTCCTCGATGGCCTTTCTGCCATCCTCGACAATGCAAAGTTTATAGATTAGTTTGCAATTTTTATTATTCATTGACTCATGGTGGGACCTACTATGAGGTGTCCGTGACCGTGGATGCGGCTATCGATAGATTATACACTCTGCAGAGGTAGCACACTGTACCCACACCACGGAGCCCATGGCCTCGCGACTCCCATTCTGGTGGACCAACGGCATTTCGATTTAAACCCTCCATTGCCACAAAGACTCTCCCGCCACTCCGACCCAAATCCTCAACGGGCTGGTCTGGGTGGCCCAAAGGTTCACTAAAGACACCCCGACCACCGTCGTGGTCAAACTCCCACTCGGGGACACTCCCACTCGGGGACTCGGTACCATAATCTCCTCAACGAGCACACAAGATTATGTCTACTTGCCGGGCCAGGGCAAACACGACATAACCTTCCCTAGATGGAGGCACCGACCAGAGGCCATGTCAATGGACCGAATCAAGGCCCCCCATAAAGGCAAATGTGGTTGCACTGGAAAGAACTCGATTCAGCGGCACCATGACCCAGTCAACGGTGTATTCAGGTTGAGTTATTTTCAGTTTCAACTTTAAACTAACAATGACCGGTGTCATAGCATGCCATGAAATGCAAAACAACACATGCATCATATAATAAAAAAATGATCGATGTCATCTATACACCAAGCATAACCGTCAACAACTCATGTTACTCTACTAGCTTGAAATGACTCACAACTTAATCAAAATATTTTGCAACAAGTTTCATTAATTTCTTACGCAAGAAAACAACCCGATAACTTTTTCATATGCATAAAAAAAGATTTCACTCTCAACAATTCTTACTTTCTTTATCACCAAATTAAGTTCAAACATTCTGTAAAACAAGTAATATTATTTAACATAATATTTTCTAACAAATTTTCATCAATTTTAGGAAGGCAAAAACATAGCTAAATAACTGCTAACATGCATAACAAAATTATTTCTAACATCTCCTTACATGAATCTTAACTTACTTTACCCACTTAAACTAGTCTCAACCATTCTGCAAATCAAGCATAACAACTGACCAATACTTAACAGAATACAAATAATTTAATAATTATTTAAATGTATGGGTTAATCATTTCATTCAAGTGAGAAAATCACAAATATTGAAATGGCATCATAAAAATGTTGAAGTGGCTTGCCTTAGTGCAGATGAGGTTCACAAGCCTCCTGGTGATCCTCAAGACAAGCCTCACCTTCTGAAAATAAATTTAAACACAACAAGAAAATATCAAGAACCCTTCTAAAATTCACCAGAAATTCTAAACATCTCAGAAAAATCTCATCTTTGGTGAGCTGCTAGATTTCCTTTCAAAGAACACAATGCAAAAAGAATCAATTCATTTGGACATATGGTTAAAAAGTTATAACTGTTTGAAGTGTTCTGTAAATTCAAATGAATTTGAATAAAAAGAGAAAGACTGGGGGGTGACGTCGAAGGGTAAAGCCCAGGGGCGCCACCACTGCGTGCATTGCCACAGTCTTGAGTGGCTGACTAGCGGGCCCCGCTAGTCAGGTGGGGGAAGAGGGAGAGAGAAACATAGACGGCCGCGGCTTCGCCGGAGCTCTCACCGGCGACGAGGGCTCTTTGGCCAAAACAAGAGGGAGGGATGGCAAGAGGAGGTCGAGGTGCACCTGCCCGTACCCATAGCGTGGCTAGGGGTGGTCGGACGGCGTCGGAATCTAGCTCGCGAGCGGAGACAGAACGAGGAGGTCGTCGGAGTTGAGGAAGACGACGAGCAGAGGCCGCTCCAGGGGCTCCAAGCGGGCGAGACGGCCTCACCAGAGAGAGGCGGAGGCCCTGGAGAGGTCGCCCAGACCTGGGAGGGGCTGGAGCTGCCCCGACGAGTAGAGGGGATCGGCGGCGAGCTCGAGCTCGGGGATGGCAGCCCGAGGCCTGCCCGGCCGGGCTACGGTTTCCTACTCGACCGTGGAGTGTGTGTGAGTGCTGGAGGATGCTCAAGGAGGTTGGGGAGGGGCTCTATATATAGGCGAGCGGCGAGGTTGCTTCGGGCTCCGTCGGTGGACACCTGTCCACGGCGCCCGGCGACGAGCGACGTCAGTGAGAGGGGAAGAAGGCGATGGAGATCACGCGGCCACTGTGGGCGAGCGGAGACGAGCACATGATCAAGGGGGGTGACGACGAGCACAGTGCGCCCGCACTGTTGGACTGGCCGGACCTTGCCCGTGCTTGCTGCAGCAAGCTCCAGCGTCGGCGAGTGCCAAGGCAGAGTTAAGGGTGTCGAGGTGATGATTGTGGCGAGTTTTGGCAAGGTTGGGCAGGCGGGGAAGCGAGCACGCGAGCAACAGAGGCTCGGGCGCGTCGGCTGCATGCCAACACGCCTGGACGAACGCGGTCACCGCGTGAACTATGACATCAGGTCGATCTAAGCGTAAACTCGATGTCTTGCAGTTTGTTGGTGGTAGTTTAGAGTGTTACCACGATTTGGTTTGGATCCAGGTGCAGTAGAGAAAATTTTACAAGTCTGGTAAGTTTCTGGACAGTAACTTTGTGATGTTACTGTGGTCAAATGGCTGGGAGTTTGGAGATGTGCTTTGGAGGCTAGCTTAGAGTTACTAAGGTAAATAGGCACAAGAAAGATCAGGTCAAATGGAGCAAGTAAAATGGTAGTTGCTGTAGAAACCACCATTTCTGTCCAGAATAGAAAAAAATTCTGTAGTAAAAATATTCCAAAAAGTGAGGAAATATTTCTGCTCAGGGAGGTGCCCTAGGGTCCCTAGAATATTTGTGAATTATCTTAGAATTTTCTGAGCCTTAAAAATTAGGGTTGCTTTGGAGAAAACAGATTTGCCTAAGGGTTATTGAGGGGAAATGAATATTTTTCATTTAAGAAAAATATTCCAAAGATTATTTTGAGGTGGATCATAAGTGAAATGATGGTTTGGGAGAGAGATGAAGCACTTGGGTGAAAGCCAAGGATGCCCAAGTGTTTAAGTCCAAATGAAAAGATTCAAAAACTCCAAGTTTCAAAAACTTTCAAATGAAAACTCAAACAAATAAGAGAGGGCAAAAACCAGGCTGTCACAAACCTCCCGCACTTAGAATGAATCTCGTCCTCGAGATTCGGTTACTTGGGAAAACCACTCTGGATACTGACTCTTAAGGAACTCTTCCTGCTCCCAAGTTGCTTCTGACTCTGTGTGATGCTCCCACTGAACTTTGAAAATATTTCTGACTTTGCTGCAAGTGACCCTTTCCACTTGATCCAAAATTTTGAACGGTCTTTCTTCATAAGTTAAATCCTTTGCCAAATCTATCTCAGCCATTGCAGTCCTTTTCTCAGGCGGGGATATGCATCGTCTCAATTGTGAAACATTGAACACATTGTGTATATCTGACAACTCTGGGGGTAGTTCCAGTTGGTATGCAACCGTACCCACTTGAGACATAATTGGGAATGGACCAATGAATCTGGGTCCCAGCTTTCCACGAGTCTGAAATCGCTTAACTCCTTTCATAGGAGTCACTCGGAGGTACACGTGTTCTCCGGGTTCAAAACTGACCTGCCGGTCCTTTGCATCATAATAACTCTTCTGACGGGATTTGGCCAATTGCAGTCGATCTCTGATTTCCCTGACTTGTCTCTCAGCTTCCATCATGAGATTGGTGCCGAAGATATGGCTATATCCAGCTTGAGACCAATTTAGAGGAGTGCGGCACTTACGACCATATATAGCTTCATATGGTGACATCTTTAGACTATTCTGGAAACTGTTGTTATACGAGAACTCGGCTATGGCAAGCAATCTTCCCATTTTTCCCCGTTGGCTAGCACACAGGCTCGCAACATATCTTCGAGTATTTGATTTACTTGCTCTGTCTGACCATCAGTCTGAGGGTGACAAGCAGTACTATATTTAAGTGCTGCCCCAAGGCTTGATGGAGACGGGACCAGAAAGCGGAGGTAAACAAAGAACCTCGGTCGGAAGTGATAGTCCGGGGCACTCCATGCGATCGACGATTCGGATACATACAACAGTGCAAGTTCATCCGCTCAGATCTCGGTGCTGATCGGGATGAAGTGAGCCACCTTGGTGAGGGTGTCCACTATAACCCAGATTGCGTCTTTGCCTCGCTGAGTCCTAGGCAATCTGGTGATGAAATACATGCAAACATCATCCCATTTCCATTGTGAAACTGGCAGTGGTTGGAGAAGTCCGGCTGGCTTCTGATGATTTGCTTTCACCTTGTTGCATATGTCGCAACAGGCTACAAAATAGGCAATGTCTTTCTTCATCCCATCCCACCAGAATATTTGTTTAAGGTCTTCATACATTTTCGTACCTCCCGGATGAATGGAATACGAGGATTCATGTGCTTCTGACAAGATTTTCTTCTTCAAGTCCGGTTGATTTGGTACACAAATTCGTCCACGGAATCGGAGGGTAACGAAGTTGTCCTTGAAGAAATTTAGGGGCTGCCTTGCATGTTTTTGTAGCTCCGCGTCATCTGGCTGGGCCTTGCGGATTTCCATCTCAAGTGTGGGGGTAACTTCCAAAATATTAGTGAGGCCAGCATCCACGATGACCAAGTTGAGCTGAGCGATCTCCTCCTGAAGTTGGGTAGGCAATGATTTTAACATGACATTTAAGCTGACGGGCTTTCGACTGAGCGCATCGGCAACGACGTTGGCCTTGCCTGGATGGTAATTTATTCCAAGGTCATAATCCTTGACCAACTCTAACCATCTTCGCTGGCGGAGATTTAAATCTGGCTGAGTGAAGATGTACTTGAAGCTTTTGTGGTCGGTAAAAATTTGGCACCTTTTTCCAATGAGATAGTGTCTCCAAATTTTTAATGCATGAACCACTGCAGCCAATTCCAAACCATGAGTAGGGTAATTTCCCTCATGTGGTTGTAGTTGTCATGATGCATAGGCTACTACCTTGCCGTCTTGCATCAATACGCAACCAATACCTTGTCTGGAGGCATCGCTGTACACATCGAAGCTGCGATAAATGTCTGGAAGAGTCAATACGGGTGCGGTTGTCAGACGTGTATTTAGCTCATTAAAACTCTTCTCACAGTCCTTTGTCCACTCAAACTTTGTATCCTTTTTGAGCAGTTCCGTCATAGGTTTAGCAATTTTGGAAAACCCTTCAATGAAACGACGATAGTATCCAGCTAATCCGAGGAAACTCCGGATCTGTGTTACAGTCGTGGGCGGTACCCAATAGAGCACATCCATTACTTTGCTCGGGTCTATGGCTATACCTTCGGCGGATAGTACATGTCCGAGAAACCCAACTTGCTTGAGCCAAAATTCGCACTTACTGAACTTGGCGTATAGCTGATGGTTGCGGAGCCGTTGTAGCACTGATCGGAGGTGATCCTTATGCTCTTCTTCACTCTTGGAGTAAATGAGGATGTCGTTGATAAAGACTACCACGAATTTGTCGAGGAAGTCCATGAATACTTTGTTCATCATATGCATGAAGAAGGCAGGGGCATTGGTGAGACCAAAGGACATCACAGTATATTCGTAAAGACCGTATCGCGTAGTGAATGCGGTCTTAGGAATATCTTCCTTTTTAATCTTGATCTGATGATATCCGGTCCGTAAATCGGTTTTTGAGAATACTTTAGCCCCATTGAGCTGATCAAACAGATCATCAATCATTGGCAGTGGGTATTTATTTTTGATGGTGACCTCATTCAGCTGACGGTAATCTATGCACATACGGAGCCTGCCATCCTTTTTGCCCACGAAAATTGTAGGTGACCCCCACGGTGAAGAGCTGGGACGAATATAACCTTTCTGGAGTAATTCGTCAAGCTGTTTCTTTAGTTCCACTAATTCTGATGAGGGCATCTGGTAATACTTCTTGTATAATGGTGCGGTTCCGGGCACAAGTGTTGGGGAACGTAGTAATTTCAAAAAATTCCTACGAACACGCAAGACCATGGTGATGGCATAGCAACGAGAGGGGAGAGTGTCCGCCCACGCACTGTGAGACCGAAAGCGAAGCGTTATAACAACGCTGTTGATGTAGTCGACGCCTCCACGATCCGACCGATCCAAGCACCGAACGACGGCACCTCCGAAGTTCTGCACACGCTCAGCTCGATGACGATCCCGGACTCCGATCCAGCAAAGTGTCGGGATGAGTTCCACAAGACGACGGCGCAGGACGATGTTGATGCTCCACTGACGCAGGGCTTCGCCTAAGCTCCGCGACGATATGACTTCTCCGGCGCAGGCTTCTCCTAAGCTCCGCGACGATATGACCAAGTGGAATATGGTGGAAGGGGCACCGCACACGGCTAAGGCAAGATCCAGAGATCAACTTGTGTGTCATGGGGTGCCCCTGCCCCTGAGATATAAAGGAGGGAGGGAGGAGGAGGCCGCCCTAGGAGGGCGCGCCATGGAGGAGTCCTACTCCCACCGAGTAGGACTCCCTCTCTCCTAGTTGGACTAGGACTTGGGAAGGGGAAGAGGGAAGGGTGCGGTTCCCTCCCCAGTCCAATTCGGACTAGGCCATGGGGGCGCGCCTGCCCTAGGCAGCCCTCTCTCTTTCTGCAGGCCCAATAAGGCCCAATACTTCTCCCCGCGAATTCCCGTAACTCTCCCAGACTCGAAAAATACCGAATCATTCGAACCTTTCCGAACTCGAATATAGTCGTCCAATATATCGATCTTTACGTCTCGACCATTTCGAGACTCCTCGTCATGTCCCTGATCTCATCCGGGACTCGAACTCCTTCGTACATCAAAACTCATAAACTCATAATATAACCATCATCGAAACCTTGTTGCGGACCCTACGGGTTCGAGAACTATGTAGACATGACCTAGAACTATTCTTGGTCAATAACCAATAGCGGAACCTGGATGCCCATATTGGCTCCTACATATTCTACGAAGATCTTTATCGGTCAAACCGCATAACAACATACGTTGTTCCTTTGTCATCGGTATGTTACTTACCCGAGATTCGATCGTCGGTATCCAATACCTAGTTCAATCTCGCTATCGGTAAGTCTCTTTACTCGTTCCGTAATACATCATCTCACAACTAACTCATTAGTTGTAATGCTTGCAAGGCTTAAGTGATGTGTATCACCGAGAAGGCCTAGAGATACCTCTCCGACAATCGGAGTGACAAAACCTAATCTCAAATACGCCAACCCAACAAGTACCTTTGGAGACACCTGTAGTACTCCTTTATAATCACCCAGCCACGTTGTGACGCTTGGTAGTACCAAAGTGTTCCTCCGTAAACGGAGTTGCATAATCTCATAGTTACAGGAACATGTATGAGTCATGAAGAAAGCATTAGCAACATACTAAACGATCAAGTGCTAAGCTAACGGAATGGGTCATGTCAATCACATCATTCTCCTAATGAGGTGATCCCATTAATCAAATGACAACACATGTCTATGGTTAGGAAACATAACCATCTTTGATTAATGAGCTAGTCCAAGAGAGGCATACTAGTGACTATCTGCTTGTCTATGTATTCACACATGTATTATGTTTCCGTTAATACAATTCTAGCATGAATAATAAACATTTATCATGAAATAAGGAAATAAATAATAACTTTATTATTGCCTCTAGGCATATTTCCTTCAGCCTCCCACTTGTACTAGAGTCAATAATCTAGTTCACATCATCATGTGATTCAACACTAATATTCACATCTCTATGTGATTAATACCCATAGTTCACATCGTCATGTGACCAACACCCAAAGGGTTTACTAGAGTCAATAATCTAGTTCACATCGCTATGTGATTAACACCCAAAGAGTACTAAGGTATGATCATGTTTTTGCTTGTGAGATAATTTTAGTCAACGGGTCTCATCACATTCAGAGCCGTAAGTATTTTGCAAATTTCTATGTCTACAATGCTCGCACGGAGCTACTCTAGCTAATTGCTCCCACTTTCTATATGTATCCAGATTGAGACTCGAGTCATCTAGATTAGTGTTAAAACTTGCATCGACGTAACCTTTACTTATTTAACCTTTTTCACTTCCATAATCGAGAAACATATCCTTATTCTACTAAGGATAATTTTGACCGTTGTCCATTGATCTACTCCTAGATCTCTATTGCACTCCCTTGCCAATCTTAGTGGTAGGGTATGCAATAGATCTGGTACACAGCATGACATACTTTATAGAACCTATGGCTGATGCATAGGGAATGACTTTCATTCTCTTTCTATCTTCTGCCGTGGTCGGGTTTTGAGTCTTACTCAATCTCACACCTTGTAACACAGTGCAAGAACTCTTTCTTTGACTGTTCCATTTTGAACTACTTCAAAATCTTGTCAAGGTATGTATTCATTGAAAAACTTATCAAGCGCCTTGATCTATCTCTATAGATCTTGATGCTCAATATGTAAGCAGCTTCACCGAGGTCTTTCTTTGAAAAATTCCTTTCAAATACTCCTTTATGCTTTGCGAATAATTTTACATTATTTCCGATCAACAATATGTCATTCACATATACTTATCGTAAAGGCTGTAGTGCTCCCACTCACTTTCTTGTAAATACAAGCTTCACCGTAAGTCTCAGATAACACTATATGCTTATGATCAACTTATCAAAGCGTGTATTCCAACTCCGAGATGCTTGCACCAGTCCATAGATGGATCGCTGGAGCTTGCACATTTTGTTAGCTCCTTTAGGATTGACAAAAACTTCTGGTTGCATCATATACAACTCTTCTTTAATAAATCCATTAAAGAATGTAGTTTTGATATCCATTTGCCAGATTTCATAAAATGTGGCAATTGCTAACATGATTCGGACAGACTTTAAGAATCGCCACAGTTGAGAAAAACTCATTGTAGTCAACACCTTGAACTTGTCGAAAACCTTTTTGCATAAGTCGAGCTTTATAGATAGTAACACTACTATCAGCATCTGCCTTCCTCTTGAAGATCCATTTATATAACATGGCTTGCCGATCATCGGCAACTCCATCAAAGTCCATACTTTGTTCTCATACATGGATCCCATCTCAGATTTCATGGCCTCAAGCCATTTCATGAATCTGGGCTCATCATCGCTTCCTCATAGTTTGTAGGTTCATCATGGTCTAGTAACATGATTTCCGAACACGATTACCGTATTCACTCGTGCGGATCTTACTCGAAGACCCACGAGGTTTTAGTAGCAACTTGATCTGAAGTTTCATGATCATCATCATTAACTTCCTCACTAATTGGTGTAGGAATCATCGAACTGATTTCGTGATGAACTACTTTCCAATAAGGGAGAAGGTACAATTACCTCATCAAGTTCTACTTTCCTCCCACTCACTTCTTTCGAGAGAAACTTCTTCTCTAGAAAGGATCCATCTTAGCAACGAAAAACTTGCCTTCGGATCTGTGATAGAAGGTGTACCCAATAGTTGCCTTTGGGTATTCTATGAAGACGCACTTCTCGATTTGGGTTCGAGCTTATCGTGAAACCTTTTCACATAAGCATCACAACTCCAAACTTTAAGAAACGATACTTAGGTTTATCGCTTAAACCATAGTTCATACGGTGTCGCTCGACGGATTTAGATGGTGCCCTATTAAACGTGAATGCAGCTGTCTCTAATGCATAACCCCAAAACGATAGTGGTAAATCGGTAAGATACATCATAGATCGCACCATATCATAATAAAGTACGGTTACGACGCTCGGACACACCATAACGTTGTGGTGTTCTGTGTGGCGTGAGCTGTGAAACTATTCCACATTGTTTTCATTGAAGACCAAACTCAGAACTCAAATATTCATCTCCACGATCAGATCGCAGAAACTTTATTTTCTTGTTACGATGATTTTCCACTTCACTCTGAAATTCTTTGAACCTTTCAACTATTTCAGACTTATGTTTCATCAAGTAGATATACCCATATCTGCTCAAATCATCTTGTGAAGGTCGAAAATAACGATACTTGCCACGAGCATCAACACTCATTGGATCGCATACATCGGTATGTATTATTTCCAATAAGTCAAGAGTTTGTTCCATTGTTCCGAGAACGGAGTTTTAGTCATCTTGCCCAAAAGGCACGGTTCGCAAGCATCAAATGATTCATAATCAAGTGATTCCAAAAGTCCATCAAGATGGAGTTTTCTTCATGCGCTTTACACCAATATGACCTAAACGGCAAAGTGCCACAAATAATTTTGCACTATCATTATTAACTTTGCATCTTTTGGTTTCAATATTATGAATATGTGTATCACTATGATCGAGATCCAATGAACCATTTTCATTGGGTGTGTAACCATATAAGGTTTTATTCATGTAAATGTAACAACAATTTATTCTCTTACTTAAATGAATAATCAGATTGCAATAAACATGATCAAATCATATTTATGCTCAACACCAAATAACACTTATTTAGGTTCCACACTAATCCCGAAAGTATAGGGAGTGTGCGATGATGATCATATCAATCTTGGAACTACTTCCAACACTCATCGTCACTTCCCTTCAACTAGTCTCTGCTTATTTCAGAACTCCTGTTTCGAGTTACTAATCTTAGCAACCGAACGAGTATCAAATACTCGGGGCTACTATAAACACTAGTAAGGCACACATCAATAACCTGTATATCAAATATAACCTTGTTCACTTTGCCATCCTTCTTATCCACCAAATATTCAGGGTAGTTCGCTCCAAAGGACCAGTTCCATTGCAGCAAAAGTACTTAGTCTCGTGCTTAGGTCTAGACTTGGGCTTCTTCACCGAGCAGCAACTTGCTTGCCGCTCCTTTTGAAGTTCCCTTCTTCCTTTGCCATTTTCCTTGAGACTAGTGATCTTGTCAACCATCAACACTTGATGTTTTTCTTGATTTCTACCTTCACGATTTTAGCATCGCCAAGAGCTCGAGAATCTTTTTCATCATCCCTTGCATACTATAGTTCATCACGAAGTTCTACTAACTTAGTGATGGTGACTAGAGAATTCTGTCAATCACTATCTTATCCGGAAGATTAACTCCCACTTGATTCAAGCGATTGAATTACTCGCATAATCTGAGCACATGCTCACTAGTTGAGCGATTCTCTCCATCTTTTAGCTATAGAACTTGTTGGAGACTTCATATCTCTCAACTCGGTATTTGCTTGAAATATTAACTTCAATTCCTGGAACATCTCATATGTTCCATGACGCTCAAAACGCCTTTGAAGTCCCGATTCTAAGCCGCTAAGCATGGTGCACTAAACTATCAAGTAGTCATCATATTGAGCTGGCCAAACGCTCATAACGCCTCAGATTCGCTCATATTGAGCTAGCCAAACGCTCATAACGCCTCAGATCTGCTCCTGCAATAGGTCCGCTACCTAGCGTGCATTAAGGACATAATTCTTCACAAGCAGCAATGAGGATAAACCTCAGATCACGGATCCAATCCGCATCATTGCTACTAACATCTTTCAATACAATTTTCTAGGAACACATATGAAAACATAGGGAAGCAACAACGCGAGCTATTGATCTACAACATAATTTGCAAAATACTACCAGGACTAAGTTCATGATAAATTAAAGTTCAATTAATCATATTACTTAAGAACTCCCACTTAGACCGACATCTCTCTAGTCATCTTAAGTGATTACGTGATCCAAATCAACTAAACCATGTCCGATCATCACGTGAGATGGAGTAGTTTCAATGGTGAACATCACTATGTTGATCATATCTACTATATGATTCACGCCGACCTTTCGGTCTCCGTGTTCCGAGGCCATATCTGTTATATGCTAGGCTCGCCAAGTTTAACTCGAGTATTCCGCGTGCGCAACTGTTTTGCACCCGCTGTATTTGAACGAGAGCCTATCACACCCGATCATCACGTGGTGTCTCAAAGACGAAGAACTTTCGCAACGGTGCATACTCGTGGAGAACACTTCTTGATAATTTTAGTGAGAGATCATCTTATAATGCTACCGCCAATCAAAGCAAGATAAGATGCATAAAGGATAAACATCACATGCAATCAATATAAGTGATATGATATGGTCATCATCATCTTGTGCTTGTGATTCCATCGCCAAGCACCGCCATGATCACCATCGCCACCGGCGCGACACCTTGATCTCCATCGTAGCATCGTTGTCGCCTCGCCAACTATTGCTTCTACGACTATCGCTACTCCTTAGTGATAAAGTAAAGCAATTACATGGCGCTTGCATTTCATACAATAAAGCGACAACCATATGGCTCTCGCCATTGCCGATAACTCGTTACAAAACATGATCATCTCATACAATAAAATATAGCATCACGCCTTGACCATATCACATCACAACATGCCCTGCAAAAACAAGTTAGACGCCCTCTACTTTGTTGTTGCAAGTTATACGTGGCTGCTACGGGCTGAGCAAGAACCGTTCTTACCACGCATCAAAACCACAACGATATTCGTCAAATAGACTCCGCTTTAACCTTCTCAAGGACGGGCGAGCCACACTCGATTCAACTAAAGTGAGAGAGCAGACACCGCCGGTCACCTTTAAGCAACGAGTGCTCGGAGCGGTGAAACCAGTCTCGCGTAAGCGCACGCTGTAATGTCGGTCCGGCCGCTTCATCTCACAATACCGCTGAACCAAAGTATGACATGCTGGTAGGCAGTATGACTTGTATCGCCCACAACTCACTTGTGTTCTTCTCGCACATGACATCAACGCATAAAACCAGGCTCGATACCATCTGTTGGGGAACGAGTAATTTCAAAAAATTCCTACGAACACGCAAGACCATGGTGATGGCATAGCAACGAGAGGGAGAGGTCCGCCCACGTACACTCGAGACCGAAAGCGAAGCGCTATAACAACGCTGTTGATGTAGTCGACGCCTCCATGATCCGACCGATCCAAGCACCGAACGACGGCACCTCCGAAGTTCTGCACACGCTCAGCTCGATGACGATCCCGGACCGATCCAGCAAAGTGTCGGGATGAGTTCCACAAGACGACGGCGGCAGGACGATGTTGATGCTCCACCGACGCAGGGCTTCGCCTAAGCTCCGCGACGATATGACTTCTCCGCGCAGGCTTCTCCTAAGCCCGCGACGATATGACCAAGTGGAATATGGTGGAAGGGGCACCGCACACGGCTAAGGCAAGATCCAGAGATCAACTTGTGTGTCATGGGGTGCCCCCTGCCCTCAGATATAAAGGAGGGAGGGAGGAGGAGGCCGCCCTAGGAGGGCGCGCCATGGAGGAGTCCTACTCCCACCGGAGTAGGACTCCCCTCTTCTCCTAGTTGGACTAGGACTTGGGGAAGGGGAAGAGGGAAGGGTGCGGCCCCTCCCTAGTCCAATTCGGACTAGGCCATGGGGCGCGCGCCTGCCCTAGGCAGCCCTCTCTTTCCTGCAGGCCCAATAAGGCCCAATACTTCTCCCGGCGAATTCCTGTAACTCTCCGGATTCGAAAAATACCAATCATTCGAACCTTTCCGAACTCGAATATAGTCGTCCAATATATCGATCTTTACGCCTCGACCATTTCGAGACTCTCGTCATGTCCCTGATCTCATCCGGGACTCGAACTCCTTCGGTACATCAAAACTCATAAACTCATAATATAACCGCCATCGAAACCTTGTTGCGGACCCTACGGGTTCGAGAACTATGTAGACATGACCTAGAACTATTCTTGGTCAATAACCAATAGCGGAACCTGGATGCCCATATTGGCTCCTACATATTCTACTGAAGATCTTTATCGGTCAAACCGCATAACAACATACGTTGTTCCTTTGTCATCGGTATGTTACTTACCCGAGATTCGATCGTCGGTATCCAATACCTAGTTCAATCTCGCTACGTAAGTCTCTTTACTCGCTCCGTAATACATCATCTCACAACTAACTCATTAGTTGTAATGCTTGCAAGGCTTAAGTGATGTGTATCACCGAGAAGGCCTAGAGATACCTCTCCCACAATCGGAGTGACAAAACCTAATCTCAAATACGCCAACCCAACAAGTACCTTTGGAGACACCTGTAGTACTCCTTTATAATCACCCGATTACGTTGTGACGCTTGGTAGTACCCAAAGTGTTCCTCCGTAAACGGAGTTGCATAATCTCATAGTTACAGGAACATGTATGAGTCATGAAGAAAGCATTAGCAACATACTAAACGATCAAGTGCTAAGCTAACGGAATGGGTCATGTCAATCACATCATTCTCCTAATGAGGTGATCCCATTAATCAAATGACAACACATGTCTATGGTTAGGAAACATAACCATCTTTGATTAATGAGCTAGTCCAGTAGAGGCATACTAGTGACTATCTGTTTGTCTATGTATTCACACATGTATTATGTTTCCGGTTAATACAATTCTAGCATGAATAATAAACATTTATCATGAAATAAGGAAATAAATAATAACTTTATTATTGCCTCTAGGGCATATTTCCTTCAACAAGATCTATGGCAAATTTCAGTTCCCGATCTGGTGGCATGCCTGGCAGTTCTTCTGGTAACACACCAGGGTACTCACTGACCACAGGAATAAATTCCAATTCATTCATAGCGGTGCAAACCAGTTCTGGCTTGGGTACATGCTTGCGAGCTTAGAATTTGGTGAGCTGCCCATTCAGACTGGTCAAATTGACTTCTCGGGTTGCGCAGTTTATACAAACTTGATATTTGGTCAGCCAATTCATACCCAATATAATATCCAACTGTTCAGACTCAATGATTAGTTGATGTTGGAAAGTGGACCCCATTGATATTGATCTCCAGATCACGGCAGACTAGATTGCTCTTGATTATAGATCCCGGGGTTTGTACCAGCATATTTTTGACCAAAATTGTGCAAGGAAAACTATTTTGGGCGGCAAAACTCCGAGAAATAAAAGAAGGGGAAGCCCCAGAGTCAAATAAAATTACGGCAGGTATGTCATTAACAGAAAACATACCAATGATGACTTCTGGCTTCTCTTGGGCTTCATCGGCGGAGATATGATTCACGTGCCCAGTGAAGTTTTACTGGGTTGGCCCTGACCCCATAAAGTTGACTTGTGGCCTGCTCAGAGCATTCACCTTGTGGTTCTTGGGGCACTGTTTGGCATAATGTCCGGGCTGCCCGCAAATGAAACAAGAATTATTTTGCTGGCGCACCTCATGTGTTGGACTGGTTACAATATTCTTGACTTGAGTGGTGGTCCTGTTAACATTTTGCTGCCAATTTGGCCTGTATTCCACCTGAGTCTGCTGCCAGGTACGAGCCTTTTGCACAGGTTGTCCAACCTTCTTTGGCTCAAACTTACGCTTGTCGTTGTTAGCAGGCCTATTATCTGATATAAGCCTGTGCTCCGTTCAGCAATGAACGCCTTATCTACCAGAGTTTGGAAATCGGTGAAATCAAACATGCTGAGAGCACACCGGAGTTGCGAAGTTAGACCTCCAAGAAATCTGTCAATCTTCATGTCTTCAGTGGCCACGTCATATAGAGAGTAACGGGCCAAATGATTGAATTTTTGCAGATACTCAGCCATAGATTGGTTCCCTTGGACGAGCGCGAGAAATTCACGCTGCTTGGCCTTCATAACTCCAGTAGGGATGTGAAACTTGCGGAACTTATCCTTGAATTTTTCCCAGGTGACTTCCTCATCAATCGGTCACATGGCTTTTGTATTTTCCCACCATATGGCAGTTGCGCCTTCAAGGTAATGAGGTTCAAATGGGACTTATCATTTCCTTTAGTACGGGCGATCTCAAGCTTTTTCTCCATGGTGCGCAACCAATCGTCTGCATCCAATGGGTCAACAACCTGACTGAAACTGGGTGGATTGGTCCTCTGAAAATCTAACAGCTTTGAGTGATGACCATTCTGATTTCCATTTTGTCCAACTATAGCTTGCACACTTCTCAATAATTCAATCAGATCATTGTTCCTTTTCAGTTCAAACATACGCAGAACTTGCTCGGTGGAGGGAGGATCAGGCGGTGGAGGTGGTGGCTGAACGTACGGCTCGGGAGAATATCCTACCTGTCTTGCGGAATGACGAACAGGAGTTCCCTCACGAACGTTGCTACTGCTGCCTCCCCGCGTCATCCTATTGAGTATTGCCGGAGTAATGGGCCACGGGTAGGCAAACCCGAGCCCCTAGACCTTTCAAAACATCGGGGCAGACTGCGCCCCTCAAGACCCCAAGACGAGAGCCTCCTTCTAAAAGTCGGCAGCAGAGCCGCTGACTGCCCCTCCCAGCTGAGTCCCAGAGACGGCCTCGGGATGAGCCGACTCCCAACTGGCGACTTCCGGAGAAGCCGGCTCTGGGGAGTCGGCCCGCGACTCCAACCCCCTCTTGCCTATGCAACTGCGGACGGGATGGGATGTGGCCGCCGCGCGGCCCATCCCAGCCCTGCTCACGAAAGCGCAGCATGGCCACACACGTCAGATCGACGAAGATCTCCGTCCGCGCGCGCATCACGTCGCCGCCTCGACATCAGCCCGCGGGCAGATCCTCGTACTCCACAACGGCTCGTCTGCACGACCCGAATCTGGCGGGACCCTCCTGTCGGCGGAGTGCGTAAGACGGCGAGCGCCTCTAAGACGGACCCGCTGGGAGTCGGCCCCCGAGAGTCGGCCGGCCCCTCCCACGGGCTCCGCACGCCATTAACCAGACAAGACAGGGAATGGCAACAATGATCGCCCGTCAGGCGGCGACACTGTTGCCATGACCCCATGACCAAGCCCGCATCATTAGAAGCGCGGCTACAGTAATCCGCAGCCGGCAAGACCCGCCCGCGGCGGACAAGGCTTGTCGGCCCCATGCTGGACCGTCGGCGGGGCCCACTAGTCGGCAGGCCCCAGAAATCGGCGGAGAAGACGGCGACCTAAGAGACTGACGGCTGGGACCCGCTCCCAGCCGGATTACCATTGTACCCCCGGGGAGTAGGCCTATATAAACCCCCCGGGGCACCCATGCAAGAGGTTGGACCCTAATAGTTTTAGTTTCACATAGAGGGAAGAGAAGAGCTAGCCTTGCCCTTCTCCTTCCTCACCCCGAACAGCTCAAGGAGCAACCTTGTACCGACTTTGCCATAGTGATCATGCGGAGACCCCGCAGAGCAGCAGTAGGGGTGTTATCTCCACGGAGAGCCCTGAAGCTGGGTAAGATCCGCCGGCGTGCATGCCTTCGCCTCATCCTGCTTCAGCACCGACGACGTTCTACTCGCCCCCACCATGATAAGCCATCCTTTGGCATATGTCGCACCCAACCCCCGACAAGTATTTTTCCAAGGCAACACAATCGAGATGAGAGACATCCAAGAATAAAATGGGGAGAAAGCCAGCAACAAATCTCGAAAAAGACAAAAGAGCGAAGAAAATACGGCGATTAAAGTCCCAAAATAATTATACATAGACTCATACATGAAAATTTAACAACCTGACCGGTTCCACTACTCTCATACATGAAGCATCATGACTCGTACAACTACATCCGTACACCATCTAGATGACTGTGAATACTCAAAGACACTACTGCTCTGCTGGTGCTGCGGTGTCCTCCCCTGAAGCGGTCTCAGATCCCGAACTGACGTGGTTAACGGAAACCTCCGGGTTAAAGGTAACGCGATGACGCTGCCTCGAGGGCTCTCCCTCAGGGGTAGGGGTAGGATGAAGCATCGGGGCTGCAGGAGTAGCAAGACGTGAGACCCACTCGGCACCCCCACCATCTGCGAAGTGGCAGTCACCAGGACCCTCATCGACGGCGGAGCCGGCCTCAGCGGTCTTTCTGTGGAGGCCTTCAGCCTCCTCTATGTTCCACTAGAGCGGCTCCAGCCCAGCAGGCCTTTTCCGGAGTCGGAGCCAGCTCCACCGCTTCATTGGGACAAATTCACCTCCCGGTGACCTTCGGCACCCGCTGTCGGTGTCAAAACTGTCGGATCTCGGGTAGGGGGTCCCGATCTATGCATCAAGGCTGATGGTAACAGGAAGCGAGGCACACAAATGTTTACCCAGGTTCGGGCCCTCTCGATGGAGGTAAAACCCTACTTCCTGCTTGATTAATATTGATGATATGGGTAGTACAAGAGTAGATCTACCATGAGATCGTAGAGGCCAAACCCTAAGAGCTAGCCTATGATGGTATGATTGTAATTGTGATCGGCCTTCTAAGGACTAACCTCTCCGGTTTATATAGACACCAGAGAGGGCTAGGGTTTACATGGAGTTGGTTACAAGGAAGGAAATATAATATCTGGATCGCCAAGCTTGCCTTCCACACCAAGGAAAGTCCCATCCAGACACGGGCCGAAGTCTTGAGTCTTGTATCTTCACGCTTCAATAGTTCGAACGTTGTACACAGTCCGGCTGTCCGGATACCCCCTAATCCAGGACTCCCTTAGTAGCCCCTGAACCAGGCTTCAATAACGATGAGTCCGGCGCGCAGTCTTGTCTTCGGCATTGCAGGGCGGGTTCCTTCTCCGAATACTCCAAAGTGCCTGTTACGACGAATAGTGTCTGGCCTCCAATCAATGTTGTGCTCCTCGGCTTCGGTGCCTCAGTAATGACCATCTCCATGTGTCGGGCGAATGCGAGGAGTCGGGCATTTTGCATTTGCCACCCTCGATCCTCCGGCTAACTGCCTATTTGAAGGGACGGGATTCTCAGATCCAAACCTCACTCTCCCTCCCGAGCCAGCATCAAAGCAGGCGCCCGAAAAGCCATTCCAACATGGCCGCCGTCAGAGTTTCTTCCGCTTGCCCTTCTCGCTCCAAGTCGGGGATTGGGGAGAGTGTTCGCCTCATAGCCATTTGATAAAGTTACAAACCCAAGGGTTTCTCCCATCATGCTCATGGTCTCCGTCCGAGCTGGAATAGCCACTTATGACGGCGGAGACCAAGCCGAGGATCTCTAACCCATCTCCGGAGGAGCGATATGTCTGATCCTTCATTTGCTGAGGGGCGTCGGGTTCCCTATCCACCCATTTCTTCGCGGGCTCCTGGAGTTCTACAGCCTCCAGTTACATGATCTTACCCTTGCCTCTATTCTGCACATAGCGGGGTATGTTGCCCTTTGTGAGCTGTTTTTAGGCTGTGAACCACACTTCGGATTATGGAGGAAGTTGTTCTGCCTCGTCCCCCGCACCCGGGGGGAGTCCCTATGTCAAGTGGGCGGGGCCGAAGTATGGCGCATCGCCGAGACCGGATACCTGTCCGGCACTCCTGAGAACGCGCCAGAAAACTGGCCTTCAGAATGGTTTTATATAAACGACGTCCCCCTTCCAGATCCAGTCCGGCCAGGTCTCTGCAAGTTCAGCAACGCCCCGCTGAGGGCACGCCTAAGCTAGCTCCCCCGGGGCCCTCAAGAATAGGACACAAGGGAAATATTCCTCCTAATGGACAGGGTAAAGTTGCTGGCCAAATCCGGACTGACGATAGTTGAAGTTATGGCGATATGCATAAGACGGGGAGTGCAGCCTCTCCAATATCGGGGGAAGCCCATGTGGCATTTCAACGGGGAAGATGACGCCACCCGCTGCGGCCGTAAGGGTCCGGACTCCGCTGCCGCTCTGGCAAGGATATTGTCCGATTTGCACAAAGGGGAAGAGGAGGAATTCCTTTGCATAAAAATGCGGGACGGATTCTCCATGTACAACCACCCAGCATGGGTAAGTTGCCACTCTTTTTCCCTGCTTTACTTACTCTAGCGTTCTTCTGCTAAGATTTACTTGCATCAATGCTTCTGGGCAGGAACTAAGGAGGGCCGCAGAAGGAATCTTCAGCCCCTCCCCGCAGAACCGAGAGGACCTCGAAGGGCCCTAGATCCAGGACTCAAAATGGATCCGGATATCACTGTGGAGCTTGTTAACGGGGTATTCTATCAGGCGAGCTGGGATGGCGCCCTAGTGGCCATTACGGCCGACTACCCTGGACTGCTCCCTACTTCGCGTGTAAGCCGAACTAAAAACCCCTATCCTTCAAAGAGGAATCTTCCCAGGTATTATAATTTACCTTTGAGGGGTCGTTCTATTTGCAGAAACGATGGCCGGAGCGAGGGGCCGAGCCCCTAGGGACTCGTCAACCACGAGCGTCCAGATCAGGGAGGCTCAAGAGGAAGGCGGTGAGGGTTGACACACCGCTACAGAGGTAAAGCAATGAACTGTCCTATAATTATAGAATTTAAAATATGACAGCGCCCTTTGTGTCTGGCAGGAAGAGGAATAGACGGACTATATCCGGCGACCCTACCAATCACGCCTCAATTCGGGAGACGCATACATCCGAGCTGCTCAAGGCGGGCTTGCCCGAGCGACGGACCAGTATACCAAAGATATACGGGTAATAAAATTTGATAAGCATGTGTAGCAGTAGCCCCTGAGACTTGGAACGGTTGAAACAATAGTTTTAAGGATCAATGTATGTACTGTGTCCTTAGAGAAGAACGAGCAATTGTCTCGAGCTGGAGGGATGCAAGGCTTAACTGAGGGCCATAGTTGCCAAATTAGAGGAACCCCAAAAGCCCTCATCTGGTAACAATTGTCACAATTGCACGTAAGATGCACCAGTTAGTAAATGGCTGATGTGACAACTCTAACATAAAATTCTGCAGACAATCCCGGGGTGTATCTGGAGGGCGTAAGAGAGGATGCATCGCATCTCAAAAAGCAGCTAGAGGCTGGCGAGCGCATTCTTACATGAGTTAGGCGGGAGAAGAACGATCTTCAAGATGCCAAAGTTCAGCTGGACGTGGAGTTAAAAGATCTCCGCGCTCAGCTGGCGGACTCCCTGAAGGAGAACAAGAGGCTTCGACGTGACATATATGGTAAGTGCCTAGACGAATTGTTGTACAGTTCGGCGATGAAGTATATTGAAAATTTTGCTTGCAGGAATGTTAACGGGTCGCCCTGAGGAGGAGATGCCCTCATCTGTGAGTGATTTACTGCAAGACCTTTCTCAACTGCACGAGCGAGCTCGGCAAGTGATGCAGGGTGTTGCTCAGGCTTTGTGGCCATCAAGCCTACTGCCGAATGGCATGGGGAACTTATGGACTTGTTCAAGGAGCCGGTGGCGCCCATCTATGGAAGATATCAGCATGCCGCCAAGGAGCAAGAGAAGCCTGGGCAATGGTGAAGACGCGCTACACCAAGTTGGACCCGAACCATATGGCCGAAGTGGGACCGGCGCGGCCCGATGGGCAAGAAATTCCCGTTAGTCTGGTGTATGACCAGGTAGCGTTAGCCGCTAAGTATTCTCAACAGGATTGTAAGCTAGATAGCCTGTTGGATGGTATAGAAGAGGAATGTAATCAGTCCAAGTGACTGTGTAAATTAATGGGCGTGATGAGCCCCTAGCCGGATTAGAATCTTTTGTCATGGCAGACCTTTTCGCTTCAGCCCCCGGATCTTATAGTCCGAGGTGTGTCCGAATACCAGCTCAGCTATACAAAACTAGGGTATGCGTGGAAACAAGGCGTAGGGGTCATAAGTGCTTGAACAGACAAGTACCCAACTAGTTATGTTATATTACATGGATAGTAAGAAACATCTTCCGAGAGAATAGTTCCGTTAGGGTTCCTTTCTGGCACGCATGCATTTATGCACATGTCCGGACTGCGAACGAAGGCGCAGGATACAAGACTTCGGGGATTTATGTTATAATAAACGAATACATCTTTTGTTCACCGAATCAATATTCTCTTAAGGAAGCTAGATTTCGCTTCACCCACCGAGGTACACATACGGCTGAACCGGCAGTAATAATCGCAGAGGTGCTCCCCTTATGCCCTAGCCAATTAACGGAACGAGGGCATAAACACAAGAGCCGAGCAACCCAGCTTGGCAACATCTTAAGTCATATCGATGCATATAATGGTGAAGAAAAGGCACATATGGAAAAAGAATGCATATGCGACGGGCAGAAAGCCATGTGAGTAATCATTTTTAGCTTTCGTATAGGAAGCCCCCGGGTATTGCTTACACACTTAGTGCGGCCGGAGTAATCCGGAAATCCGCACTGTATTGAATACTTTGTGTGAAGGGAGAAAAAGTTTGAGAAAGGAAAAGGGGATGGGGCATAATCAAAAGGGAGGGGTTAGGAGACGAACACTGTGTTCGGCGCTAGGCATAGAATCTCCGTAGTCTTGCCGCGTTCCATGGGTTCGGCTCGAGTCTGTTATCGGATGCATTACGTAAGCAGTATGCTCCTCCGGTGAGAACTTTGTCAATAACGAAGGGACCCTCCCACTTGGGTTTGAGTTTGTCCTTCTTCTTCTCCAGTAGTCGTAGAACAAGCTCGCCAATATTGTAAGTTTATGCCCGCACTTCTCTGCTTTGTTATCGTCGAGCCTTCTGCTGATAGAATGCAGAACGGGCTTTTGCGACATCGCGCTCCTCCTCAAGGGCATCCAAATTATCCTTCCGATCTAACTCGGCTTCCTTCTCTTCGTACATGCGTACGCTTGGCGAATCATGTATTATGTCGCAAGGTAATACTGCTTTCGTGTCGTACACCATAAAAAAGGGTGTGTATCCGGTGGTGCGATTTGGCGTGGTCCGTAGCCCCCAGAGTACGGAGTTGAACTCCTCCACCCAGTGCGTATCTGACTCTGTCAAGGATCGTACTAGTCTGGGTTTGATGCCACTCATAATGAGACCATTTGCCCGCTCTACCTGTGCGTTTGTTTGGGGATGGTAGACGGAAGCGTAATCGAGCTTGATGCCCATTTTTGCGCACCAAGTTTTCACTTTGTCGGCTGTGAAATTTGAGCCATTATCAGTGATGATGCTATGGGGGACACCGTGTCGATGTACGACCCCGGATATGAAGTCTATTACTGGTTCGGATTCAGCCGTTTTGACTGGTTTAGCTTCTATCCATTTAGTGAATTTGTCCACCATGACCAATAAGTATTTCTTCTTATGGCTTCCCTTTAAGAGGTCCGACCATATCCAGCCCCTGCACCGCAGAAGGGCCAAGTTATGGGGATTGTTTGAGAGTGGTAGGGGCATATGACTCTGATTGGCAAAGAGCTGGCAACCGACGACCGTTGGACAAGGTCTTGGCGTCTGCCGGGCCGCCGGCCAAGAGAAGCCTGTACGGAAGGCCTTGTCGACTAATGCCCGAGCACAAGGGTGGTGCCCGCCCAGCGGGCATGGATTTCAGCCAAGAGTTGCCACCTTCCTCTTCGGAGATGCATCTTTGTAGTACTGTAGCGCTTTTCTTGTAGAGTTCCCTTCAGAGACTTTGTAAGCTTTAGAACGCCGGACAATGCAGCGTGTTTCATTTTGGTCTACGGGGAGCTCCTGCCTATTTAGGTAGGCCAAGAAGGGCTCGGTCCACGGGGCAATTACAGCCATGATTTCGTGGGCCGAGGAAGTTATTTTGGGGGGTAGAAACTCCGACTATGTCTGATGGTTCGGAATCTGGGGATGTATTCGGATCCGTGCTAGTATTGCCGGACTCCCCTTCCCATACTACGGATGGATTGAAAAGCCGTTCCAAGAATATGTTAGGTGGGACAGGGTCGCGTTTAGCACCGATGTGAGCGAGGACATCCGCCGCTTGATTGTTTTCTCGAGCCACATGGTGGAATTCGAGCCCCTCGAACCAAGCTGACATTTTGAGGACGGCATTACGGTAGGCCGCCATTTTCGGGTCCTTGGCATCAAAATCTCCGTTTATCTTTGATATTGCGAGGTTTGAGTCCCCGCGCACTTCTAGGCGTTGAATGCCCATAGAGACCGCCATCCGAAGACTGTGCAATGAGCCTCAGATTCGCTGCATTGTTGGAGTCTGTATAATATTTGGAGGATGTATCGACCGTGTCTCCGTGGGAGAAGTCAGACTACACCTGCTCCCAATCCGCCAGCATTTTAGAGCCGTCAAGTGCATGATCCAGTTTGAGTATGCGCCTGCATTTTAGGGAGTTCGGTCATTCATTCGGCGATAAGTCAGCCAAGACTTTGCATTTGATGGCCCGCCATGGTTTGTATGTTATGTCGAATGTAAGGAGCTCAATGGCCCATTTGGCAATCCGCCCATAGCATCGCTGTTATTTATTATGTCATTGAGTGGTACTGGAGGCCACCGTAATCGAACACTCTTGAAAGTAGTGTCGAGCTTCCGGATGCCATGAACACCGCGATGCTATTTTTTGATAGTGTGGGTATCGGGATTTGCATGGGGTTAGGACCGTGGACACGAGTAGACCGGATTCGGAGCGGTATTTGTATCCGCTCGGCCTCTCGCTCAATGACGAGCACTGCGCTTACGACTTGATGCGTTGCAGCTATGTACAACAGCATAGGTTCGTCGATATTCGGCGCTGTTAGTACTGCATTACTGGCCAATAAGGTCTTTATTTCATCCAGTCCGGCCGCGGCTCTGTCCATACGAAGTGTTCGGTGCGCCGAAGAAGGCGGTAAAGCGGTAGCGCCTTTTCTCCTAACCTGGAGATAAAGCGGCTGAGATCAGCCACGCATCCGGCTAGTTTTTGGATGTTCTTGAGGTATGTTGGTATAGCCAACTGTGACAGAGCTCGGATCTTTGCCGGATTCGCTTCAATTCCTCTGTTGGAAATGATGAAGCCGAGTAGCTTCCCCGAGGGGACGCCAAAAACGCATTTTTCCGGATTCAGCTTGATGTCGTATGTCCGGAGATTGTCGAATGTAAGCCTCAAGTCATCTGTTAGGGTTTCGACGTGTCTTTTTTTATGACCACGTCGTCCACGTATGCCTCCACTGTTTTGCCGATTTGCTTTTCCAGGCATGTTTGAATCATGCGTTGGTAGGTTGCACTGGCGTTCTTGAGCCCAAAAGGCATAGTGTTGAAGCAGAAAGGGCCATATGGCGTTATGAAAGCTGTTGCAGCTTGGTCGACTCGCCATCTTTATTTGATGGTATCCGAGTATGCGCGCAGGAAACACAAAGTGAGTCGTGTCCTGCTGTGGCATCAATGATTTGATCGATGCGAGGGAGGAAAGGGATCCTTGGGGCAAGCCTTATTGAGGTCTTTAAAGTCGGCATACATAGGCGCCATGATTTGTCCTTCTTGGTACCATTACCGGTTTGCCACCAATCCGGATGCTTGATATCTCTCGATGAATCCGCCGAGTAGTTTGGCTAGTTCTTCCCCATGGCCTGTCGTTTGGGCTCAAAACCGCCTTAGAGTTTGCTTGACCGGTTTGTATCCTTTAGTATATTGAGGCTGTGTTCGCCAATTCAGTGGGATGCCCGGCATGTCCGATGGGTGCCAAAGCGAAGATGTCCCAATTCTCGTGTAAGAAGTCTCGCAGTGTGGCGTCCATCGCGGGGCTCAGCTGTGTCCCGACGGAAGCTGTCTTCGTGGGGTCTGTTGGATGGACTTGGAATTTTATTATCTCGTCTGCGGGTTTAAATGAGGTGGAATTGGGTCGCTTGTCGAGTATCACGTCGTCCCTGTCCACGGTGGCCCGCAGTGTTGTTAATTCTTCGGCTGCTAGGGCCTTGGATAATGCCTCTAGGGCTAGTGCAGCGGTTTTGTTTTCAGCACGGAGTGTGACGTCCGGATCACTGGCTAGAGTGATGATTCCATTGGGCCCGGGCATTTTAAGCTTCATGTACCCGTAATGGGGTATAGCTTGAAAGCTTGCAAACGCGTCCCGCCCTAAAAGGGCGTGGTATCCGCTGCTGAAAGGGGCCACTTGGAATGTGATTTCTTCGGACCTATAATTCTCCTGGGTGCCGAATACCACGTCAAGTGTGATTTTTCCCGCACACCGTGCTTCCCGACTAGGGATAATTCCCCTGAAGGTTGTGCCGCTTTGTTCAATGCGGCCTTTTTCAATTACCATCTTGTTGAGTGTCTCTTCATAGATCAGATTTAATCCACTTCCACCATCCATGAGCACTTTGGTGAGTCGAAATCCGTCCACGATTGGGCTAAGAACCAGAGCGGCTGGTGCCAGGACAGTCCAGGGTCGAGGTTCGTCACTGGCATTAGAAGTTATAGCAGTGTCGTTCCAATGGTTTCATTTTGCCACATGGTAAATTCCAGCGGAGCTTCGACGAGCTTGCTTGCGCCTATTGTTCGAGGCAAAATTCTCGAAGACTGTTAGTGCCGTATTGTGTTCGCTGGCAGGATGTTGTTCCCCTTTATGGCCCATAAGAAGATCCTTGCCACTTTTGCCACCTGCCAGAGTATCCAACATGCCTTAAGGCTATGAGTAGATGTTGTATCCGGAGTACTGTGGAGCTTACATGGCCCGCCGAGCCATTCTTCCAATACAGATCTCCGCCCTGGAGTGGGCTTTGGTTTCTTGGGAGTTGGGTCGGACGACTTACGAGAGTTCGTCCGTTTAGTTCGGAGAAAGGTTTTGGCGAGAGCAGTACTATCCCAAAATTCTGTTTGGGTCTTCCAAGTGCTCTCCATCCCACAGTACTTCCGTACTACGGTTGCCAAGTCCGCGAAGTGTACTATGTCGCGGAGGCTTATAGCATTGAGGAGTCCTTCGTCCGTGCAGTTTTTGCAGAAAAGTGAGACCATATTCTCTTCGCGGCAGTCCTTGACCTTGTTAAGCGCAAGGACGAATCTGGCCCAGTAACGATGTACGGATTCCTGGGGCTCTTGCTTGATGCGGGAGAGACAGTTTAGGTCCAGTTTAGAGTCCGGATTTTAATCCGATCTAACGCCCAAGGGCGCGGGCGGTCCCAAGCTAAACATCTCAGAATCTGGAGTGGCCAATTTCTTCGGCCCAATGCCCGATTCTACGTCCGGGACCTGGGTCAGGTTTTCCTTTGAGTGGGTCTTTGGCTCAAAGAGTTCGGTGATCCGAACACAACTTGTCCTCAAAGTTGAGGGGCAATCCGCGTGTGGTTCCTCCACTATGGCTATCTCATCGGTGGCCGGCGGGGACCTGATGTCCCTTTGGTCGGGTTTAAGCCCAATCCGGTCATAGTCTGTAGCGACTCCCAGAGCGGCAATGCGATCCAAGAGTTCGTTAAGGGAGGAGAGCTCCATTGGATCCATCTATTCGGCAAGTTCCGAACTGACGCGAAGGATATGATTGATGACCCGAGAAGTCATCGTCGGCGCCATCGCCGATGGGGCGGCCATGATAAAGCCGCCGAGCCGGAGCGTCTGGCCTACAGCCAGAGCTCCCTCTGAGGTAATGTCGTCCTTGACAATGAGACGAGCCATCGAGCCTGACGGCGAAGACATAGAGGAACTCTCAATGAAAGCACCAATGTCGGTGTCAAAACCGGCGGATCTCTGGAAGGGGGTCCCGATCTGTGCGTCAAGGCTGATGGTAACAGGAAGCGAGGGACACAGATGCTTACCAAGGTTCGGGCCCTCTCGATGGAGGTAAAACCCTACTTCCTGCTTGATTAATGTTGATGATATGGGTAGTACAAGAGTAGATCTACCACGAGATCGTAAAGGCCAAACCCTAAGAGCTAGCCTATGATGGTATGATTGTAATTGTGATCGGCCTTCTAAGGACTAACGTCTCCGGTTTATATAGACACTGGAGAGGGCTAGGGTTTACATGGAGTCGGTTACAAGGAAGTAAATATAATATCCGGATTGCCAAGCTTGCCTTCCACGCCAAGGAAAGTCTCATCCGGACACGGGCCGAAGTCTTGAGTCTTGTATCTTCACGCTTCAATAGTCCGGACGTTGTACACAGTCCGGCTGTCCGGATACCCCCTAATCCAGGACTCCCTCACCCGCGACAACTTCCGCACGGAGCTGATCGACTTCGACATCGCCCCCATCGGCCTCCCCTACAACGCCATCCTCGGCTACCCGGCCTTGGCTCGGTTCATGGCAGCAACTCACCCTGCGTACAACCTCATGAAGATGCCCGGGAGCAGCGGCGTCCTTACTGTGTCGGGAAACACTGGAGAGGCACTGCAGGTGCTCAAGCATGCTTTTAAAGCGGCTGCAGTGGCACGACCCACCGGCGTTGACACTCCCGAGCCCAAGGGGGCTGCGCCATCCAAGAAGAAGCAGCTATTCACTCAAAACAAGGCGGAAACCAAGCAGGTACTAGTCAGCGAGAATGGGTCCACTGATGCCGCCTTCACCATAGGTGCAAACCTTGAACCTGAGCAGGAGGAGGCCTTGATAAAGTTCCTGCGCGCAAACAAGAAGGTGTTCGCATGGGGGCCTGATCAGTTGGCAGGGGTCCCGAGGGGCGTGATTGAGCATCACCTCAACGTGTACCCCAACGTGCGCCCCGTGAAGCAGAAGGCGAGGCGATAGTCCACAGAGAAACAAGCTTTTATCGTCCAAGAGACCCGCAAGCTAGAGGCAGCAGGGGTTATTCGCGAGGTCCGCTACCGGATTGGCTGGCCAACCCGGTTGTCGTGCCAAAGAAAGGGGAAAGGAGCGAGCAAAGGCCGACTTCACCAACCTCAACAAGGCCTGCCCACAGGATCCATTTCCGCTTCCTCGCATTGACCAGATCATCTATTCCACCGCTGAGTGTGACCTGCTGTGCTTCCTGGATGCCTTCTCAGGCTATCACCAGATCAAGATGGCGGTAGAAGACGTGGAAAAAACGGCTTTCCTGACCCCGTGCGGAATGTACTGCTATACCTGCATGCCATTTGGGTTGCGCAACGTAGGCGCGACCTTTCAGCGGCTGATGCACATCGCCTTGGGCCGACAGCTCAGGAGGAATGCTGAGGCATACGTTGATGACATTGTGGTGAAGTCTCGGGAGGCGAAAACCCTGATACAGGACTTGGAAGAAACCTTTGCGAGCCTCGAAAAAGTGGACCTCCGGCTCAACCCGGAGAAGTGCGTATTTGGAGTCCCCTCGGGCAAGCTCCTAGGTTTCCTCGTGTCCCATAGGGGCATCGAGGCCAACCCAGAAAAGGTCAAGGCAGTCTAAGACATGAGCCCGCCAAAGACCCTCAGAGAAATGCAGAAACTCACCGGGCGCGTGACCGCTCTAGGATGTTTCATCTCCAAGATGGGAGAACAAGCACTGCCATTCTTCAAGCTGATGAAGAAGAAGGGCCCCTTTAATGGACTGAAGAGGCTGACAGGGCATTCCAAGAACTCAAGAGGTACCTTACCAGTCCTCCTGTGATGGTCGTGCCACGCCCACTTGAGCCCCTGGTGCTCTACCTCGCTGCCACACCCTACTCCGCCAGCGCAGCCCTAGTGGCGGTTCGGGAAGAGCGCCAGATCAAGGCTGCACCACACCCGTCCACGGCCCCGGCCGTGGCAGCACAAGACCAAGAAGGCCTCGCGAAGGTCACGGCCCCGGCAGACGGAGACCAGCCTCAGCAGGATGATTCCCCTAGAGCCGAAGAAGTCGCGCCAGGCGGCCAGGCGCTGGGGGCTCCTGTAACGCCCCAGATCTGATGCGCCAGGTGTCCGCCAGTTATTCGTCGTCGCTGCCGTGTCATTTGCTTGTGTGTTGCATTTTGCCATGTCATCATCTGCATGTTTTTCAAAACTTGCATCCGTTGGGGTTCCGCCGGTTCTCTCCGTTGTCCGTTCCGAGTCCGGACACACTCGCACGCGCCCGCGGCACCTCCGAAATATTATTTTATAAGTGGCCGAAAAATGTTCTCGGAATGAGTTGAAACTTGGCATGCGGTCTTATTATAGTGTGGACAGAGCGCCTGTCAAGTTTCGTCGCATTCGGAGTCCGTTTGATAGCCCAACCGTTAAATGTATAGCGGTACCGTTGTCGGTACCGTCGTTGGATGTTTCGGTCTTCGAAACTGCCGCCGGGCCTCTCTTTCTTTTCTCTTCTCTCAGCCCAACCCCTCTTCTCAGCCCACCTGCAGCCCACCTAAATTCCCCCTCTGTCTGGAGCCGTCCGATCGTGATCGAAGGGTCCGAAACGGAGCAAAACCCCCCGAACCCTAGCCACTTACCCTATATATACACCCCTTCCTTCCAAAAATGGGCATCCCTAGCCCCTCACCTACCCCTAGTCGCCTCCCCACCGCAGCCATCTTCCTCCTCCTCGTTTTCAGCGTCGGCCGACCCTGCTCCGCCACTTGGCACCATCCGCTGCCAGTGCCGCCCCCGCCGCTTGAGCTAACCAGGCAGCCACGTGTTCTTCCCAGCCCGCTTCGCCGCCCGCGCCAGCCCATCATGAGCCCACAAGGCCGGCTGCGTGCCGCCAGAGTCCGTGAGGGCCCAGGCGCCTGCTCCTCCGCGCCCTAGGTCGCGCCGCCCGGCTCCCCGTAGGCGCCGCCGCCCCTCTATCGCCGCCGCCAGGCCAGGACCCCGTTGCCCTCTCCAACCTTCTCCTTCCTTCTCTCTCTTCCTCATGGCCTTCTCTCTCTCCCTCGTAGGGCACCGCCGCCGCCATCCCGCCGTCCTCGACCCGTCCCCGCCACCTGTGCCCGCTCGCCGTCGCCGGACGCTCGCGCCGCCGCCCGGAGCTCCTCTGGCTGTTTTGGCCGCGCCGGACATATCCGGAGGAGCCTGGACATGTCCGTCCAGTCAACCCCCCCGCGAGGTCTATTTTTTGTCTAAGTCTTTTTTCTAAAAACATCATGTGTGCATGTTTGGAAGGATGTAACTTTGTGCATGTATGTCCGTTTGGAGTGTATAATATGTCAAATTGTTCGTCTCAACGAGTACTTCATTTCATTCCATTGCATCATGTTCATTTGAGTTCATCTTGATGCCTGAATCATCGTTGCAAGTGTGCTATATATTGTTGTCTCATCAGAACTTATCGTAATATGCTCATTTGTCATTTTTGCCATGATTGTTGTGCGCCTCCATGAACTTGAGCCCTACATGTGTTTTGGAGTATGCCATGCCATCTTTACAGGGGTGTATGCCATGTATTTTTGTGATCTCTGTGATGACTAGCACAAGCATGCAAACTAGGCTTCGTGATGTTGCTGATTTCAGCCCTTGTTCTGCTGTTATTGTGATGCCATGTATCCATGTTGCTACAGAGGGATCCATGGATATTTTGAGATACTTCAGTAAGGATGTTTTGTACATATGGTTATGCTCTATCCTTCCATGCCTCTGTTTGCAATTATGGAGCACCCTAGCTTGACTCAATCGAGCTCTACTTTTGCTATAAAATGTTCCTGGCAGATTGTTTACATGTTATTCAATTTTGCCAAGGTTGTTGTAGTTGATCCTTGCATGCTATGTTGTTGTTCTTACCATGTCTAGCTTCTATGCCATTTCTTGTTGCTGGGTGTATGCTTAGTTTGTCATTCAATGCCTCGTAGTGAGTGCATCGAGCTCATAAACATGCCTACTTGTTATCTGTTTATGCCATGCTCCAGTTTTGCACTAAGTCTGAATCTGTTTATGTTTTTTCTATATTCACATGCTTGCAACTGTATTTTCTGATCCCTTTTGGCTTATGGTCACTAAGGGACTTTTGTTATATGCTTTGAGTAGATTCATGCCATGCTCTAGTTTGACTTGATAGCTTGCTGTAACATGTTGTTTCATAGCTCTAAACATGTTAACCTGATGTTATTTCTGCCATGTCCTGTGAATTCTGCCAAGTCTGTGAACCTGTTATTATTTGCAATCTTGCCATGTCCTTTTGAGCATGTTCTAGTGATTTATGGAGATATCTCAGTGTTCATGTTTTGTAATGCTTTACCTGTAGATCATGCCCATGCCTTTTTTTATTACTTTGAGATGCTGTAGCATAGTGTTTGGATGCTTGCAATATGCCTAGTTGCTGTTTTGGACAGCTTGTCCTTTAAACTTGTATAGAGTGTATGTGTTGAACCGTTGCTCCGTATTGAGTGTGCTCTATATGAAAATTGCTTAGAATTGCATGAACTTTAACATTATCATGTTGCATCCTTGTTTTGAGGTGTTTTCTTGATGTTTGAATTTATTTTGCATCAATGCCATGCTTATCTTGTTTTGCTCATATCTTCTAGGCCGCAGCTCCGAATCTAATGAACTTTATATGTAACTTGACTAGAATTTCATGTAGATCATGTTGGTGCATCTTAACTTTCTGTTTAACAACTTGAACTTAAGGTTTAATCAGATCTGGATGAATTTCGAAATTTGCATATGAGGACTTACCGGAATTGTTCTATGTTGTTTCCGGCCTCATTTAAACTTGCCTTGATGTTTTGCTCTTGTATGTGTCATCTCTTGCCATGAGTAGCTTCATGTAGCTTTGTCATGCATCATGATTGGTTGTGCATCATGTCTCGTTTATGTGTGGTGTGTTTACTTTGTTGTGTGCTTCTTCTCGATAGTTCCCGTTTCGTTGCGATCGTGAGGATTCGTTCGTCTACGCTTGGTTCATCTTCGTGGCTTCATCTTCTTCATGGACTCGTTCTTCTTCCTTGCGGGACTTCAGGCAAGATGACCGTCACCTTGGATCTCATTACTATCATTGTTATGCTAGTTGCTTCATTCTATTGCTGCTGCTTTACCTACCACTTGCTGCTCAAGCCTCCCAAATTGCATGACAGCCCCTAACCTTTGTTACCCTTCCTAGCAAACCGTTGTTTGGCTATGTTACCGCTTTGCTCAGCCCCTCTTATAGCGTTGTTAGTTGCAGGTGAAGATGAAGATTGCTCCATGTTGGATTATGTTTATGTTGTGATATCACAATATCTCTTATATTATTAATGCATCTATATACTTGGTAAAAGGTGGAAGGCTCGGCCTTATGCCTGGTGTTTTGTTCCACTCTTGCCGCCCTAGTTTCCGTCATATCGGTATTATGTTCCCGGATTTTGCGTCCCTAACGCGGTTGGGTGATTTATGGGACCCCCTTGACAGTTCGCTTTGAATAAGACTCCTCCAGCAAGGCCCAACCTTGGTTTTACCATTTGCCTCACCACCACCTACTTTTCCCTTGGGAGTCGCTCTCTCGAGGGTCATCTTTATTTTAGCCCCCCTGGGCCAGTGCTTCTCTAAGTGCTGGTTCGAACCGGGCAGACTGCGGGGCCACCACGGGGCAACTCGAGGGCTGGTTTTACTCGTAGGCTGACCTATCCGGTGTTGCCCTGAGAACGAGATATGTGCAGCTCCTATCGGGATTGTCGGCGCATCGGGCGGCTTTATGGTCTTGTTTTATTGCTGATTTAAATGTCTTGTAGCCGGATTCCGAGACTGATTGGGTCTTCCAGGAGAAGGAATATCCTTCGCTGATCGCGAGAGCTTATCATGGGCTTGTTGGGACACCCTCGCAGGTATAAACTTTCGAAAGACGTGCTCGCGGTTATGTGGCAGATGGGAATTTGTTAATATCCGTTGTAGTAAACTTGAAGTAAACTCTTCTAAAATACACCAACCATGTGTGAATCGTGAGTGTCTCTTTTCGGGTTGATCGAGAGGAGAACACGGGTTCGGGTTATGCCGACGTAAGTAGGAGTTCAGGATCACTTCTTGATCATTACTAGTTGACGACTGCCTTTGTTTCTCTTCTCGCCTCATTTGCGTATGTTAGCCACCATACATGCTTAGTCGCTGCTGCAACCTCACCACTTTACCCCCTTCCTTTCCCATTAAGCTTTGCTAGTCTTGATACCCATGGTAATGGGATTGCTGAGTCCTCGTGGCTCACATATTACTACACCACCAGTTGCAGGTACAGGTTTGCGATGATCATGACGCGAGAGCGATGTTTACTTGTGTTGGAGTTCTTCTTCTTCGTCGATCAGGGGATAGGTTCCAGGTCGGCAGCCTGGGCTAGCAGGGTGGATGTCGTTTGAGTTTCTGTTTATGATTCATCCGTAGTCGGATGTTGATCTTGTATGTTGTATTGTTGTATTCATGTGACATTGTATGTATTGGATGTACCCCCACTATTATGTAATGTTGATGTAATGATATCCACCTTGCAAAAGCGTCTTCAAGATGCGGTTCTATCCTTGGTGGGACCTTCGAGTTCCTTTAGGATAGGGCCGCATCTTGGGCGTGACAGCCCCATCGCCTCGGGAGGCATCAGACCCTCCGGAGGGCACAGCCTCTCACAAGACTCCTACTCTCGTCGAGCACCCGGTGTACTTCGTCAGCACGATGCTGCGGGATGCAAGGGCGTGGTACCCCATGCCCCAAAAGCTCTTCCTCGCGCTATTGGTAGCCTCACGCAAACTGCGGCACTACTTCCAGGGTCATCCCATCAAGGTCGTCTCAGCATACCCTCTGGAGAGGGTGCTTAGGAGCCCCAACTCAGCTGGAAGAGTCGCTGAGTGGAACATCAAACTGCAAGCATTTCAGCTGGAGTTCAGCACAACCAGAGTCATCAAGGGGGCCGCATTGGCAGATTTCGTGGAAGAATGGACGGAGGCACCTGGCCTCGAAGCAGGCGAAGACCGGTCGCTTTCTCTGGGGAGCGAAGCACCGGACGGCTGGGTCATGTACTTCGACGGGGCATTCTCCCGACATGGCGCGGGGGCCGGTGCAGTGCTCGTATCCCCTACTCAGGACAAGCTCTACTACGTCGTGCAGCTCTGTTTCCAGCATGGGGAAAAGGTCTCCAACAACATAGCAGAATATGAAGGCCTGATAGCCGGCCTGGGAGCTGCAATCACTTTGGGGGTAAAGCGCCTCATCATCAAGGGCGATTCACAGCTCCTCGTCAACTTCTCCAACAAGATATACAAGCCGAAGGACGAGCACATGGAAGCCTACCTCGCGGAGGTTCGCAAGATGGAGAAACAGTTCTGGGGACCTGAGTTGCAGCATGTGCCACGCGGCACCAATCAAGAGGCGGACGACGCCGCCAAGAGAGCGCCCAGCGGCTGTCTCAGAGCCCGGGCGCCTTTGAGGAGCAACTCTTCAGCCCTCGCCGCACCGCCACTATCAAGCGCGGCGCAACCTCGGGAGGAGCTCCCCAGCCGCTTTGCCTCGGAGCCCTGCCCGCGGCCCGGCCTCAAGAGCGCCGCCCTCGGCATTGGAACCTCGTGAGGGTGCTGGATTACGGAGCTCAAGAGCTACTTGATATGTGGGACCCTGCCGAGAAGGAGGAGGAGGCGGAGCGTGGCGCGCAAGCCACGACTCCATCGCATCGTGGATGGAGAGCTTTACCAGAGGCGGCCGAATGACGTGTCCCTGTGCTGCATTCCCAGAGAGCAAGGGAAGGAATTGCTGGAAGACATACACGGCGTAGACTGTGGGCACCACTCATCATCGCGAACCCTCATTGGCAAGTTGTTCCGCAGCGGGTTCTACTGGCCCACAGCGCTCAGCGACGCAGTTGAGCTGGTAAAGGCTTGTGAGGCCTGCAAATTTCATGCCAAGAAGATCCATCAGCCAGCGGGAGGTCTGCAAACTATACCCCTCTCATGGCCATTCGCAATTTGGGGGCTGGATATTCTGGGCCCGTTCCCTCGGGCGCCAGGGGGCTATCGCTACCTCTACGTCGTCGTGGACAAATTTACCAAGTGGACTGAGGTGGAAGCTGTCCGCACCATCCCCGCAGGCTCTGCAGTCAAATTCATCAGGGGCCTCGTGAGCCGATTTGGGGTGCCTAACCGCATCATCACCGACTAACGGTTCGCAGTTCACCAAGAATCTCTTCAAAACATACTCGGCTAACCTTGAACGCAGATATGCTACGCCCGGTGGCGCACTGGAGCAACGCCAGGCCGAAGCGAGCCAACGCGAAGGTCCTAAGGGCCTCAAGACCAGGACCTTCAAGAAGAAGCCGGAGGCCCGCGTGGGCTGGCACGACGAGCCCATCAGGCTGTGGTCCATCCGCACGACCACGGCCGAGTCGACTGGCGAGACCCCCTTCTTCCTCGTCTACGGAGCATAAGCCGTCCTCCCTCACCAGGTCAGGCGTCGCTCCGCACGGGTCCTGGTGTTCGACGAGGCAC
Source organism: Aegilops longissima (assembly GCA_021605205.1). Taxonomy (NCBI): domain Eukaryota; kingdom Viridiplantae; phylum Streptophyta; class Magnoliopsida; order Poales; family Poaceae; genus Aegilops; species Aegilops longissima. Next base: position 615,381,482 of record CM038678.1, read on the forward strand.
AGCAGGACGCCATGCGGGGGACGGATCTCGTGCTGGGAGAGGAGCATCGTCGAGAGGCCGCGCTGTGAGTGGCAAGGTATCAACCGGCGCTGCAGCGGTACCACTGCCGCAACATCCGCCCCAGGACTCTGGAGTTAGGGGACCTTGTGCTCAGATGGGTCCTCTCCAGGGAAGGGCTGCATAAGCTCTCTCCCACGTGGAAGGGCCCGTTCAAAGTTGTTCATGTTTCCAGCCCGCTCGCACGCTTGAGACTCGTGAAGGGCACCCATCCCAACGCTGCGGAACATCCAAAGATCTCCGGAAGTTCTACCCCTGAAAAAGGCCCAGAGCCTGTGAAGAAGGCAAACGCCTGTGAAGCTTATTTTTCTGAGAAAGGCCCAGAGCCTGTGAAGAAGGCAAACACCTGTGGAGCTTATTTTTCTGAGAAAGGCCCAGAGCCTGTGAAGAAGGCAAACGCCTGTGAAGCTTATTTTTCTGAGAAATGCCCAGAGCCTGTGAAGAAGGCAAACGCCTGTGAAGTTCATTTCCCCAAGAAAGGCCCAGAGCCTGTGAAGAAGGCCAATGCCTGTGAACCTCGCCGCCTGTGACACTCTCACGTAATAATGAGTTGGGGTTGTACATGCCCCGGAGTCTCAGGAGCACCGGCCTCAGGCCCTGAGGCTCCCTCCCACGCCTAGTGGCAGCACTTAGCTCCGCGCTGGTGAGAAGACGTCAAAGACTAGATTAGGTTCCAGACGCGGCTTTTTCATTTGCTTTCTGCAGTTGGCTTGTTCATTCCTATTTGAAGTTTTATTGAAGTTGTTGTCGTCTTTGGCTTGTGTATTTTTCGCTCTCCTACCTTGATTTCTCTCGCGCAAGTCTCGCGAGGGAGCAGCGCGGGCACCCTCGCGAGTGTTTTCTGCCCTCATCGTTTGAGGCTTCCCTAGCCGGGTCCACTATGGGAGCACCCCTCCCAGTTCGTGCCCCACGGGCACCGCGACACGAACACATGACCTGGGTCGGTCGCCTCCACAACTGAGGCCGGAAGCTACCTCTCCTGACTAATATTTGCAGGACATGAAGCGTTCGACGAGGCCTCGGCCTCGGGAAGCAAAGACCGCGATAGGTCCCCCCGAGCTAAGTAATTTCTACGCGCATGCGTGTGGCACAAAAGCATAATACAGAAATAGCGGGAACAGTACAATAATTAACAACAACAGTTCCAGCACGCCCCGCGGGGCCCTACACTACTGTCTCTTTGCGCAGGAAAAGGAGAAGAACAAAATAGGCACGACTCGCTTGGCACCAACTCGCAGTGAAGGCTCGTACTGCCTCCGGAGCTCAGGCAGACTCCCTCTCGCGCTTCACTAGGGCGTGACGGCGGGCTGACCCGCTACCTCCCTCCAGGCGGGCGTGACGACGCGGAGGCTGGTCGCGGCCACCGCTGGAGGAGCTGTTGTCCGAAGGAGAGCCGCCGAAGCTCGACGAGCCCCGAGCGCCGCCGACCACGCGCGCGCTGTCATCTTCATCCCGATCATCACCGGGGCTGGGTCCACGGCCGCGTCATCGCCTTCTGGCAGCACCCGCGCCGGGCGATCGCTTCCAAACACCCTCACGTAGAGGGTGGCATCGCCGTCGAACTTGAAGTGAAGGGTGCACCGCCGGCTTAGACCACGCGCGCGGGCAAACGTTTGCCAGCCACGGGTCAGGGCCACACTCCCAGCGGCGGAGACCTCCAGCGAAGCCCAGGAGGCCCGGCTGCAGAACCGTCCGCTGAAGCCGAGGTCGCCCAGGCGCCGCCGGAAGTTCACCTAAAAGGAAGCGGGGAAGCTGGAGCCAGGTGCTGGTCGGCTCCACCGACCACACGACAAACTCCGGCAGCACCTCTGCCGAGTGGGAGCGCGGCCTAGGAGGCTGCGGTCGCAGCGCTTCCATCGACAACCGGCGCCCATCGCTGCAGAAGAGATCGCCCACGGCCATGCGGGCCGCCATGGAGCCACGGGATGCTTGCGAGGACGGCCTCGACCGCGCTTGGCCGAGGGAGAGTCAGCCTCAACCTGGCGGGCCTTTCCCTTCTCCGCGGCCGAGAACCTCTTCGACGGAGCCATGGAGAAGAAGGAGAAGCAAGAAAAGATGGGCTGGAAGGGCTCGCGCCGTTCCATACTTATAGCCGGAGGAGGCCAACGGTCGGCCTCCACGATCGCAGGTAATCATGACCCATTTCTGCATGCAGAGACTTGTCAAGTCATAAGGTCGCCGAGGCATCATGGGGAAGTGGAGACGCCCACGACCAACCAATCGCCACGCGGCGCCCAAGGCCGCGGGCTGTTGGGGCCCGCGGCACTTCGCACTTGCCTCTTCGCTTCTCTGCTAAGCCAAGTCTGGGCGCGCCTTGGGCCCGAGGGCTACTGTCGGCGTTCTACTAACGGGGTCCCTGTGACTTGCTCGCGCCGCTGCCCACGGCGTGGCTCAAGTGGGGCCCAGCATGCCCAGCTTCATCAGCTCAAGCTCAAGACCTCGCGAGGGGCCAGATTGCTGGGCGGATGACAGAACCCACCTCAGAGTAGCCTGTCAGCAGGCTCGCGAGGAGGCGGAGAGATCAAGGCAGGCACCTCACGAGGGTGCCCTATGACGCAAGCCATGACGATCAAGGCAAGAGGGCGCCACCGCAAGAAGATCCTCATTTCCCTTTGGTGCAAAGGAGGCAAGCAGGCCAAGGCATCGTGCAAAGGTTACCGCTTCGGTGCAACAAGACCAATACCAGCAGAACGGCAGGATGGAGGTCATCATGGAGCTAGGACGGCGTCACCGTCAGAGTCTTTGGCAGCCGAAGACCAACTTTAGTCAGATAAGTGTACTAGATGTTCCCTTCAAATGGCTAATTGTTGGCGCCTTCCCGCTCATTATTTGGGAAGAGGCCCAGGGCCTCCCTCTATAAATAGGATTAGCCACCACAGAGAGAGGGGGATCGATCTGATAGAGCACTAGCAGAGTGAGAGAGAGAGAGGCGATCGAACTCACCCAAGCAGTTCATCGCACCAGCTCAAGAACAGCCCCTCACGAGGCTGTTCTCCCTTGTATTGTTCTTCATTAGCCCCTGAGGCAATCCACCACACCACACACTGGAGTAGGGTATTACACCACACCGGTGGTCCGAACCAGATAAACCTCGCCTCTCGTGTTGTTCATCGCTCGTAGTTTAGATCCTCGCAATCCGCTCACGCATGAGCTGGTAGGGGAAAGATCTCCGCGCACCCGTGTTCGAATCCTCAAGGGTCCGCCGAACCCAAAATCCGGCTGTAAGGTGCAGGACGCAGTACGGCATCAGCTGAATCGCACGGATACGCACCGAGCCATCTACACTCACAACCATTAGCAGGTTAGCATAAAAATAATAATCAAATGACTAGAATGCAACAACCAGCTATAAATGCTACCGGCACTCAAATTTACTCGCGCCTAGCGTCCAGTTAACACGTCGTAGTCTAGCATGGCCTACAGTCAGCGCGGCTCTGATACCAATCGTTGTGGCACCCCGGCTCAGAGCGACCGGTTTACCCTACATTGCCAGCCCAAAGACCATGTCTTCATGCAACACACAACATATTGGTACAGAAAACAACCGCTTTATTGATGCTAGCGGAACAGAGTTCATATTACAACAGCGGTCAAGGCCAAGCGGCACACTCGGTGCGGCTGAACAATATGTACATTATTTAGTGAACATAAAGGGGCCTCGACTCGAACAACTACGTGGCAGCGGAATAACGTCGTGGCGGAAGCTCCATATCATAGGGACACCGATGTGGACATGATCTAGACTCGAACAACGCTCCTTTCCGACGAGACTTTCCTGAAATCTGGCATGACACGCCAGGTCAGTACATTGAATGTACTTGCAAGCTCACAACAACCATAATCATAATGACAAACAATATCATGATATTTAACCAATTTAAAATGCAACACTATATGTCAACATGCTGTGATCATGCTCGAACGTCCCTCAGGACAACTTACCAACCGTGATCATACTCACATCACAAACACACCACCAATGTGGTAAAACACACCACCAACGTGGTCTTTAACAACATGATTCGTGATCCTTACGGCGATCAGAACCACGACCAATATCTGGTCCCAAATTCCTCGATGGCCTTTCTGCCATCCTCGACAATGCAAAGTTTACAGATTAGTGTGCAATTTTTATTATTCGTTGACTCATGGTGGGACCTACTATGAGGTGTCCGTGACCGTAGACGCGACTATCGATAGATTATACACTCTGCAGAGGTAGCACACTGTACCCACACCACGGAACCCATGGCCTCGCACTCCCATTCAGGTGGACCAACGGCATTCTGACGAAACCCCTCCATTGCTACAGCACTCTCCCGGCCACTCCGACCCAAATCCCTTAACGGGCTGGTCCTGGGTGTCCCCGTGTCTACCAAAGACACCCCAACCACCGTCGTGGTCAAACTCCCACTCGGGGACTCGGTACCATAATCTCCTCAACGAGCACACAAGATTATGTCTGCTTTCCGGGCCAGGGCAAACACGACATAACCTTCCCTAGATGGAGGCACCGACCAGAGGCCATGTCAATGGACCGAATCAAGGCCCCCCATAAAGGCAAATGTGGTTGCACTGGAAAGAACTCGATTCAGCGGCACCATGACCCAGTCAACGGTGTATTCAAGTTGAGTTATTTTCAGTTTCAACTTTAAACTAACAATGACCGGTGTCATAGCATGCCATGAAATGCAAAACAATACATGCATCATATAATAAAAAAATGATCGATGTCATGTATACACCAAGCATAACCGTCAACAACTCATGTTACTCTACTAGCTCAAAATTACTCACAACTTAATCAAAATATTTTGCAACAAGTTTCATTAATTTCTTACGCAAGAAAACAACCCGATAACTTTTTCATATGCATAACAAAAGATTTCACTATCAACAATTCTTACTTTCTTTATCACCAAATTAAGTTCAAACATTCTCAGAAAACTAGTAATATCAATTAATGAATATTTTCTAACAAATTTTCATCAATTTTAGGAAGGCAAAAACATAGCTAAATAACTACTAACATGCATAAGAAAATTATTTCTAACATCTCCTTACATGAATCTTAACTTACTTTACCCACTTAAACTAGTCTCAACCATTCTGCAAATCAAGCATAACAACAAACCAATACTTAATAGAATACAAAGAATTTAATAATTATTTAAATGTATGGGTTAATCATTTCGTTCAAGTGAGAAAATCAGAAATATTGAAATGGCATCATAAAAATGTTGTTGTGGCTTGCCTTAGTGCAGATGAGGTTCACAAGCCTCCTGGTGATCCTCAAGACAAGCCTCACCTTCTGAAAATAAACTTAAACACAACAAGAAAATATCAAGAACCCTTCTAAAATTCACCAAAAATTCTAAATAGCTCAGAAAAATCTCATCTTTGGTGAGCTGCTAGATTTCCTTTCAAAGAACACAATGCAAAAAGAATCAATTCATTTGGACTTATGGTTAAAAGTTATAATTGTTTGAAGTGTTCTGTAAATTAAAATGAATTTGAATAAAAATAGAAAGACTGGGGGGTGACGTCGAAGGCGTATAGCCCAGGGGCGCCACCACTCATACCGCTTTGCGCGCGTACTGAGTGGCTGACTAGCGGGCCCCGCTAGTCAGGTGGGGGAAGAGGGAGAGAGAAATAGAGACAACCGCGGCTTCGCTGGATCTCTCACCGGCGACGAGGGCTCTTTGGCCAAAACGAGAGGGAGGGATGGCAAGAGGAGGTCGAGGCGCACCTGCCCGTACGTGTAGCGTGGCTAGGGGTGGTCGGACGGCGTCGGAATCTAGCTCGCGAGTGGAGACAGAACGAGGAGGTCGTCGGAGTTAAGGAAGACGGCGAACAGAGGCTGCTCCAGGGGCTCCAAGCGGGCGAGACGGCCTCATCGGAGAGAGATGGAGGCCCTGGAGAAGTCGACCAGGCCTGGGAGGGGCTGGAGCTTCCGCGGCGACCAGAGGGGATCACCGGCGAGCTCGAGCTCGGGGATGGCGGCCCGAGGCCTGCCCAGCCGGGCTAAGGCTTCCTACTCGACCGTGGAGTGTGTGTGAGTGCTGGAGGATGCTCAAGGAGGTTGGGGAGGGGATCTATATATAGGCGAGCGGCGAGGGTGCTTCGGGCTCCGCCGGTGGACACCTGTCCACGGCGCCCGGCGACGAGCGGCGTCAATGAGAGGGGGAGAAGGCGACGGAGGTCACGCGGCCACTGTGGGCGAGCGGAGACGAGCACAGGATCAAGGGGGGTGACGACAAGCACAAGGCGCTCAAGATCTGGCTGGCGGACCTTGCCGTGTTCGCCAAGGCGAAGCTCCAGCGTCGGGCGAAAGTGCTGTATGGAGTTAAGGGTGTCGAGACGATGATTGTGGCGAAGTTTTGGCAAGGTTGGGCAGGCGGGAAGCGAGCACGCGAGCAACAGAGGCTCGGGCGCGCAGAGAGCGCCACCAGATGTTCGACTAACACGATCACCGCATGAACTATGACATCAGGTCGATCTAAGCGTAAACTCGATGTCTGGCAGGTTGTTCGTGGTAGTTTAGAGTGTTACCATGATTTGGTTCGGATCCAGGTGCAGTAGAGAAAATTTTACAAGCCTGGTAAGTTTCTGGACAGTAACTTTGTGATGTTACTATGGTCAAATGGCTGGGAGTTTGGAGCTGTGCTTTGGAGGCTAGCTTAGAGTTACTAAGGTAAATAGGCACAAGAAATATCAGGTCAAATGGAGCAAGTAAAATGGTAGTTGCTGTAGAAACCACCATTTCTGTCCAGAACAGAAAAAAAATTCTGTAGCAAAAATATTCCAAAAAGTGAGGAAATATTTTTGCTCAGGGAGGTGCCCTAGGGTCCCTAGAATATTTGTGAATTATCTTAGAATTTTCTGAGCCTTAAAAATTAGGGTTTCTTTGGAGCAAACAGATTTGCCTAAGGGTTTTTGAGGGGAAATGAATATTTTTCATTTAAGAAAAATATTCCAAAGATTATTTTGAGGTGGATCAGAAGTGAAATGATGGTTTGGGAGAGAGATGAAGCACTTGGGTGAAAGCCAAGGATGCCCAAGTGTTTAAGTCCAAATGAAAAGATTCAAAAACTCGAAGTTTCAAAAACTTTCAAATGAAAACTCAAACAAATAAGAGAGGGCATAAACCAGGCTGTCACACTCTGTCGACTAGGTCCTGCACGAGAACTGACCTCGCATCAAACCTAGGTTCACGAGGATGGACTGGATTTCTCCACTCATCGCCGTATGGGCGCCTGTCATCATACCTCCAGGGCGCGTATGAACCACCCCTCGGAGGGGGCGTGGGCACTTGGCGGCGATCATCACGGTGATGTCGAGGATCAAACTGCCTGTGGCCTTGATCCAGGTACTGTTCCCGGTGATAATAACGATCTTCACGCCGCGGAAGTGATCTTGGGCTGTGAGCAGACTGGACCGTGTCAGCTCTGATGGACCTGCTGTGGATCCTGACGCGTGACTGGGAAACGACCGAATTCTGTTCTCGAGCCGCTCCGAGTAACGCTCGGATCTGCCGGAGACCTCCTCCTGCCTCGAATCGGGACGGCTGGATGGAATTCACAGTCCGTGCAGCAGCAGTAACATTCTGAATCGGAGTGCGGAATACCTGAAACTCATTCTGCAATCCGCTCGGAAAGAGTTGTCATTGCCGTCGATTGGGATTTGGACGTGGCCTATGAGCATGGTCTTTGAGTGACTATTGGAGATCCTCCAGGCGCGCGCATTCAGCCAGAGTGGCTACGCGTGCAGCTTCCAAAGGCTGAGCCTCAGAAGTTTCCCCAACAATGGGGGTCTGAAGGGTGTGCTCGTTCCTATGCTATAGTTCTTCTCTTTGCTCTGAAGTGAGAGCCTGCAGGTAGTACTCGTCATTGGCATGCGACGGACCACCCTTCCGCCCCTGCCATGAGGAAATCCAGGCGGGCTACACCGGGAGCCAATCATAGGGACTTCCGTCACGGGTCATTGCTTTCGCACTCAGAAAGTGTATCCGAGTGACCAGACGACAGATCGAACAAGCCATAAAGGGACTCGTCGGGCTCGATTGTCGTGATCTGAAGGGTGGATGACTGACGAGCCACCGCGTGCTTCACCCATCGTTGGAGCCGCGAGCGACCGGATCGCTTGCGACGGCGAGCAGCGGGGAGGGAAGACGCCACCGGAGCCGACTGATACTGAGTCGACAGCTACCGCAAGAGGACGCTGCTCACACTCGCACGGAAGTGCACCGCTCCGTGAATAGGGAGCGCCTCGACGTCGAGGGGGGCTTCCTGGTGCCAGGCCAAATCGTCGCCGACAAAACTGAGCACGCCGAGATGGATCTCGGGGCCCAGAGACAGTCCGTCGCTGGAAACCATGTCGAAGAAGTTCGAAGAACGCAACCTCACCGGAAGTCGCTTAGACGCCTGCCCCACGGTGGGCACCAACTGTCGTGGGAACGGATCTGATAGTATAGGTAGGGGTACGTAGGAGAGGGCAGAGTCTAGCTACAGCGAGATTGTACACTCGGATTTACGAGTTCAGGCCCCTCTCGGAGGAGGTAATAGCCCTACGTCTCGGTGGTGCGGGAGCTTTGTTTTCTTGGAGCGTTGTGTTACAGGGGGTGCGAACCCTTGTGCAAGAGGGGAGGGGTGGCTTATATAGGGTCCGCTGACCCCTTGCAGTCCTCAGTTACGCAAGGGTTCAATGAGACAATAAAGGTGGGAACGTTACTGGAAAGGCCCGTAATTAATGATCTTTATAGCGACAGATTGATTGCCTGACCGTCGCCATCCTGGGGTGGCTCTAGGTCTTATGTTCATTGAGTGAAATCTTGTACTTCGAATGAATAACGACGGTCGAGTGGGGGTAGAGTGACCGAGTGGATCTTCTGTCGAGCGACTTGCTCGCTATGGTCGTTCCAGTTGGAACCTCCTTTCCAACTTTGTAGGTCTTGGACTTCTTATGTAGTGTCCCTGGGTAGGGCATGTAGGTAGGGCCTAGGACCCTACCCTAGGTACATTTCATCGTCAACCACGGCACCGTGGCTCTCCGGAAAATGTTGAGGTACTTGCTTTTGTAATTCTAGTAAATCCAAAACACGTCTGAAATTCATGAACCTTGGCATGCTAAAATGGAATGGCATCAACATGCTAGGGTAAAAAATATTGTCCCATTTGGGGCAGGTAATGGTATAAGCTTCTCACAAACCAGAGCTTCTCACAAGAAGCCGCATGGTTCTGTTAGGGAAACGTGTCACCTTTGTGGACAAAACGATATTCGTCGCCTTTTCTTGCTTTCAATTTTTTTCCTGGTGTCAACATAGAACAACAGGAGTGTCGTGTTAAATTTTGGAAATTTTCGGGGATCGTTTGGACAATTTCATACGTTAATTGAGTTTTCTAGGCATTTATGTGCATAATTCAAAATTGAACTACATGCACATGCTCCAGTGCATAAAAACGGGTTGAAAAATCAAATGTGTGTCCTTGGTTGCAAGCTTAGGTCACATGCAAGAAATGAGAATGAATGTCATAATAATTTTCAGTAGCATCACGAATGGATTCAACAATATATCTATCACATATAACATTCTTTTCATGATCCACATGCATATTTTTTTACTACTCTCCACATAAGCAATTTTCTTCTCATTAATAGTGGTGGGAGCAAACTCAACAAAATAACTATCATGGGATTGAAAATTAAAATCATGATGACAAGTTTCATGGTTATCATTATTCTTTATAGCATACATGTCATCACCATAATCATCATAAATAGGAACTTTGTTGTCATAGTCAATTGGAACCTCTTCCAAAATAGTGGATTCATCATTAAATAAAGTCATGACCTCTCCAAATCCACTTTCATAAATATTACAATAAGATTCAACACCCTCCAAAAAAGTGGGATCATTAGTACCTAGAGTTGACACTCTTCCAAACCCACTTTCATCAATATAATCATCATAAATAAGAGGCGTGCAATCATCATAATAAATTTTCTCATCAAAAATTGGGGGACTAAGAATATCATATTCATCAAATATAGCATCCCCAAGCTTATGGCGTTGCATACTGTTAGCATCATGGATATTCAAAGAGTTCATACCAACAACACTGCAACCATGCTCATCATTAAAAAAACATTTTATAGAATTCTTCTTCTATCAATTGAGCACAATTTTCCTTTCCATCATTTTTACGAAATACATTATAAAGAGGAATAATATGATGCAACCTCAATTCAATTTTTTATAGTTTTATTTTTATAAACCAAACTAGTGATAAAACAAGAAACTAAAAGATTCAATTGCAAGATCTAAAGATATACCTTCAAGCACTCGCCTCCCCGGCAACGGCGCCAGAAAAGAGCTTGATGTCTACTATGCAACTTTATTCTTGTAGACTCGTGTTGGGCCTCCAAGCGCAGAGTTTTGTAGGACAGTAACAATTTTCCCTCAAGTGGATTACCTAAGGTTTATCAATACGTGGGTGGCATAGGATGAAGATGGTCTCTCTCAAGCAACCCTGCAACCAATTTACAAAAATCCTCCTGTGTCCCCAACACACCAAATAAAATGGTAAATTGTATAGGTGCACTAGTTAGGCGAAGAGATGGTGATACAAGTGTAGTAATGAAAGTAGATATTGATTTTTGTAATAAGAACAATAAAAAACAGCAAGGTGCCAATTGATAAAATGGAGCACAAATGGTAGTGCAATGCAAGAAAATGAGGCCTAGGGTACATACTTTCGCTAGTGCAACCTCTCAACAATGCTAATCTAATTGGATCACATAAGAATCCCTCAATGTGCGATAAAGAATCACTCCAAAGTTCTTATCTATCGGAGAACATAAAAAGAATTGTTTGTACCTATTCTTTCCGATCGATCTATCGAAGAGTTCGTACTAAAATAACACCAAGTTATTCTTTCTGATCGATCTATCAAGAGTTCATACTAAAATAACACTAAGTTGTTCTTTCCGATCGATCTATCAAGAGTTCGGACTAAAATAACACAAAAGCAAATTCAGATTCATAATACTCAATCCAACACAAAGAACCTCAAAGAGTGCCCCAAGATTTCTACCGGAGAAACAAAAGACAAGAATGTGCATCAACCCCTATGCATAGATTACCCCAATGTCACCTCGGGAATCCGCGAGTTGAGTCCCAAAACATATCTCAAGTGAATCAATATAATACCGCATTGTCACCACGGGTATTCATATGCAAGACATACACATCAAGTGCTCTCAGATCCATAAAAGTATTCAATCCGATAAAACAAAATCTCAAAGGGAAAACTCAATTCACAACAAGATAGAGAGGGTGAAAGGACATGCGGTGCCCCCATGTGTGGTTTTGGTAGTTGATGACAATCTCTATGGACTAATGGTTGCCCTGAGTTATATTTGAAGGATTTGTCCATAGGCATTTCTTGAAGTCCATGTGTTGGTTTCAAGGAGTTTATGTGTTGACCAAGGTTCTATTAAGGAATTATCCGAAGATTGATCATGAGTTTATGAGTTGACCAAGGTGCTATTAAGGAATTATCCAAAGATTGGTCATAGAGTTAGAAAGGTTCAAGGTTGATCAAGACTAAGTCAAGAGTGAATCAAGTTGATCAACACAAAAAGCGTACAAGATGTACCGAGAGGGATCAAGTGATCCCATGGTATGGTAAGCATTGTCCATTACACTTTGTGTACTAACCCATGATCTACATGTGAATTCTATGTGGGGTTTGGTTTGTTTACATGGGTTTGCATCAAGAGGAAGATCTCATACAACCCATGGAGGATGACATCAAGTGGTGATCGTCATCAAGATTGTCGTGTGCAAGTTCAAGTGGAGCATCACGAAGAGACCATCCTTGAAGCTTGCCGTCCATTGTGGTGTCAATGGACTTGTGAAGATGTGCCAAAGAGTGGCTCACCCATAGTGGAGTATGGGGGAGCAATCAACTAGTCTTCACCGAGCCAACGCAATCAAGAAAGGTGATCCAACTTGAGGGAGTCAAGATCGTCATCATCTAGCTCAAGTGGACTTTGTGCAAGGACAAGGTTTGCCCTTGATAGGTTTTCTATTTTACCGGTCTCATGGTGGTGGGAGACCGGGTTATAGGATCGATTGTCGTACTATCAAGGGGGCTCTCGATGAGTAGCTTGATCGTATCATTCGTAGAGAGCTCAAACGATTGCATCCTTGCATCATCTTTATTGGTTCTTCTCCTTGTGAGTTTTGGAGCTTATGGTCACCTTGATGACAAGCTCGAGTTCATCACGGAGTTCACATGCATCTTCTATGATGTTTTCGATGTTGGAGGTTATGCCGGTTCTTCTCTGTTGGAAGTTTCACTCCTCTATATGTTTCGCTGTTGGATAGTTTTTGTCGTCTTCTATCCAACAAGTTTGAGTTTGCTCATTTCGGAGCTCATTTACAGAAGTTGTGGCAGTTCTGATTTTCCTGTGCATCTGTTTTTCTTGGAAGTAGCTTAAGGGAGGCGCCAGCGGTAGTACCGCTGGGCCGGAGCGGCAGTACCGCTTATAGCCACAAGTAGTAGTACCACTGCTTCACAGCGTTAATACCGCCCATGGCCACAAGCGGTAGTACGGCTCCGATTCCGCGCTGGTAGCGCCTCGACTCAAGACCTGTGTGTCTCGTGTTGGGTTCAGTAGCAGTAACAATGGCAGTAGGAGCAGTAGTACCGCCTGTACTGCCGGTGCTAGTGTCGCTTAGTGGCCCTCTCCTCTGTTCCTTCTCCCTTAGGCGTTGTGCGAGTCCCAGCGGTAGTACCGCTGGGCCGAGCGGCAGTACCGTTGTGACCAGCGGTAGTACTGCTCGCTGCGGGCTGAGAATGGGGATAACGGTTCGATTTTTCTCCCCCTATAAAAGGGGGTCTTCTTCCCCATTGAGCCTCATCTTTAAGCTAGTGTTCTTCCCCCATTGTTGACCTTCTTCGAGCTTGCTTTCTCTCAATCCCTCCATGGATTCTTGCTAGTTTTGGGGGAAAAGAGAGAGGAGATCCATGTCGGGGGTTGGGTGCGACATATGCCAAGGGATGGCTTATCATGGTGGGGGCGAGTAGAACGTCGCCGGTGCCTGGAAACGGGATGAGGCGAAGACATGCACGCCACGGATCTTACCCAGCTTCGTGGCTCTCCGTGGAGATAACACCCCTACCGCTGCTCTCACGGGTCTCCGATGATCACTAGATGAACAAGGGCTACAAGAGGCTCCTTGAGCTGTTCGGGTGAGGAAGGAGAAGGCACGGCTAGCTCTCCTCTTCCTCTATGTGTGTCTAAAACTATCGTGGTCCAACCCTTTGATGGGTGCCCCGGGGTTTATATAGGCCTATCCCGGGTACATGTTAATCCGCTGGGCGCGGGTCCCAGCCGTCTCGTTCTCAGCCGCCGTCTTCTCCGCTGACCGCCAGGGCCCGCCGACTTAGGGGCCCGCTGATCGGTGGGCCCGGTGACGGGTCCCAGACGGAGCCGACAGTTTTTCCATCATGGCCGGTCTTGCCGGCTGCGGGTTATCTTGAGCTGCGTGCTTCTAATGACGCTGGCTTGGTCATGGGGTCATGGCACAAAGGTGCCGCTCGACGAAAGCGATCAATGTTGCCATTCAACGTCTTGCCTGGTTAATGGCGTGCGGGGCCCGTGGGAGGGGCTAGCCGACTCCCAACGGGTCCATCTTGTGGCGCTCTTGCCGTCTTCTATACCTCACGACAGCGGGACCCGCCAAATCTCGGGTCGTGCAGACGGGCCGTCGTGGGCACAGGCGCGCCCACGGGGGCTGATGTCGTGGTCGCCGATCAGGCCATGCACTGCCTCGCAAACGGGGCAGGAATGGGCCGCGCGGTGGTCGTACCCCGTCCTGTCCATCATTGCAAAGGCAGGAGGTGGTCGGAGTCGCGGGCCGACTCCCCATAGCCGGCTTCTCTGGAAGCCGCCAGTTAGGAGTCGGCTTATCTCAAAGTCGTCCCTGGGACTCGGCCATGAGGGGCAGTCGGCGGCCTTGCCGCCGACTCTCAAAAAGCGGCTCTTCATCTTGGGGTCTTGAGGGGCACAGCCTGCCCCGTTGTCTTGAAATGTTCAGGGGCTCGGGTTAGCCTACCCGTGGCCCATTACTCCGACAGTAGTCCCCGAAGCTGGTGAGGCACCAAGGGTGACACGTCGAGGAGCCTCAACAGTTTCATCCTTCTAGTGGTGGAATCTGGGCCTTGCTCGCCGTCCTCCTCTAGGCCGACTAGCTGGAGCCGGACTCGCACAAGGCCGTCTTGCCCCTTAAAGAGTTTGAAAGTCGTAGCGGGATCCAGGCAGCGTGCTTGATAAGCTTCCAGGTAGCTGCCCGTTGCGGACCCGTCGCGTGGCGCCACGCGTGGCGGTCGATCTGCCCACCTCGCTGACAGGACAGGTCGTCGGCGGGACCCGCCACTATCGCGCCTCGCACGCGAACGGATCCGCTGCATCCGTGCGGACGGCTGGGGTTCCCACGCCGAATGCGTGCAGATAACCGTGTGTTAAATCGCGGGGTGGTGTGGGGCGTAGTTAATCCCACGTCCGCCCCATCGGCTTCTCAACCCACGAGCCTATAAGTGGGCGGGAGGAGGGAGGCGGCGAAGCACGCGCGCCCATCTTCCCTACTCCCTTCGCTTCCTGTTGCTTCTTCTTCCTCTCGCCGCCGCCGCGCCGAACCACGCCACGCCCGCAGCGATGAGCTCTTCCTCCGCCGCCGCACCTCCTGCCATGCGCTCCGGCGTGTGGGACGGCTCCGAGGTGGACGACGACCACATCGAGTTCCTTCGCAAGACGCGTTGTCTCCCCGGCAAGAACCTAGTGCGGGCCCGCGCCGCGACGGTGAGGGAAGTATCACCGGCGCCGGAGGAGGGCGAGCGGGTCGTATTCCGCTCGCACCTCATGCGCGGCCTAGGGCTGCCGGCGAGCGGTTTCTTCCGCTCCTTCTTGGAGTTCCACGGGCTCCAGCCACACCACCTTACTCCGAACACGGTGGTGCTGCTGGCTGCCTTCGCCACCTTGTGCGAAGGCTTCCTCGGCGTTCTCCCCACCATCGAGCTACGGGGGGAGTTCTTCCAGTCCAAGCTCGGCACGCACGTCGCCGGCGTGCCAGCCCAGTGCGGTGCCTTCATCGTGATGCGGAGATCGGTGGCCGACAACCCGTTTCCCACCATCTCGCTGATTAAGTCGGTGAAGATGTGGCAGCGGTCTTATTTTTATGTGAAGAACGTCGCCCCAGAAGGCGACTGGGTCAATCTGCCGCCTTACGAAGCCGGCGCACTGGCTGGGAGGCTCCCCAGCTGGTCCCACCAGGCCAGGATGCTGACTCCCGCTGGTGCCGCCGCCGTGCGCGACTCCGAGTGCTGATGCAGTCAGAGGGTTTGACCGGGGCCGACCTGCTGGCCGCCTTCGTGGCGCGCCGAGTCCTTCCGCTCCAAGGCCGACCTCATCTGATCTACCAGATGAGCGGCACCGGGACCCAAGTCGGATGTGCTCCAAGGACATGCCCCACGCGGAGGTGGCGGACACGGTGAACTATATAGCGAACTGCAATCTCACGGCGGATTGGTGGTTCGGCAACGAGCCGTACTCACGCGCCAACCCCCCGCCCTTGTAAGTCGCTCTCTTCTTCTTCATTTTTTTTTCAGCGAATCGACTTCGATCTTTTTGGTTTTTCGACTCAGAACCCCTCATCCAGCCTTCACCGCACCACGGGACCGGCCCGTCGGTCGTCCCGACCGAGCGGAGAGCGACGCCGACGACCTTGACTTAGGGGCGGCGGCGATGGAAGCCGACGCGAAGGAGGAGGAGGAGGAGCAGGCGGCTTCCGCCCTCGGCCACCTTTGCCGACCGCTCGATGACGACGCCGAGGGGAAGTGGCCCCGCCGCCACCAATCAAGGTCAGCCAGCCGAGCGTGAGTTCCTCCGCCGCTTGATGGTCAAGGCGGCGCAAGAAGCGTCGGGCGGGCCGAGCTTGCCAGCGTCGGTCGAAGAAGTTCAAGGGGCGGCCGCGATAAGCGGGAAGAGGCGGTCGCAAAGGCCAACCGCTTCCGCAAGGAAGTGAAAAGGCCGCCACTGGTCTCTGCGTAAGTGCTTCCGCCTTTTGTCTTGTTTTCTTCTGGTGAATCTTTTCCAAATCTTTTACATGCCTTCCTCGCTTCAGGGCTCCCCTTACTTTAGAGAGGGTCGCCGCCCCTCCATCATGGGGTCGGCAGAGACGTCCGCCACTACTCGGCGGATTGACCCCGCCGCCGACCTCCGGGAGGCGACGGAGCGGAACGCGCAGGAGAAGCGCGACGAGGAAGAAGCCGCCCGCCTGGAGAAGGCGGAGGCCGAGAAGGCGGCGGCCTCCGCCCAGAAGAAGCTGGATGAGGCCGAAGCCACCGTCGCGGCAAAGCGGCGAGCTGAGGAGGCCGCGCACCGCCAATCGGCGTTGCTCGTCATCCCGCTGAGCTCCGCGCCGCCGCCCCCGGAGTTCACGGGGCAGACTGGGGGAGCCGGCGGCGAAAACCTCATCATGGAGTGGGAAGGCAGCGAGACCTCCATGTCGGGCATGACCGTGCCGCCACCGCTGCCTCCGCCGGTGTCCGGGAGCGCGCAACGTAAACAGCTGGAGGACCCGCCGGTGCCGCCGACTGAGGACGAGGCCGTGGCGAAGCTGCTCCTTCAGGTCGCCTCGCCAGTGCGCCGCCGCCTTGAGAACGCGATTTAGGCGCCACGCCCCTTGGAGACCGGCGCCGCCAGCTCGGCCATCCCAACGCCCGGCGGCGAGCGCCGTAACCGTTAGGTGGTGCGAGGCGGCATAGGCCCGCTGAACCAGGTGCTTCTGGACGTTCAGGCGAAGCTGCGAGCCGAGGGCGGCGCCATCCAGAACTGCACCAAGGCGCATCTGGCGTCGCGAGCAGCCGTCCAGGTATGCTTTCTTCTTTTGACTTTGTTTTTCTTGTTCTTCTCTGTGGGGGCACGCCAGCGCACCCACTGGGTGTAGTCCCCGAGTTTCGGGCCGGCTGCTGAGCAGGCGGCTCGGAACTCCATCTGGTGAGTTCCAAATATTTACCTTTGTCTAAAATACTTATCACAGGAGTATCACAACCTCCGCGTCACTGCCTTCAACCGCAATGTTGAGGAGCTGGGCAAGCGGACTGCCGACTTGTCGGAGAGCCGGAGTGAGTCCTCCTTCTTTGCGGGGGCGCGCTGGCGCACCCGCGGGCTGTAGTCCACGAGATTCGGGCCGACTGCTGAGAAGTCGGGCTGGATCTTCCCGGCGACCTTCTTTGTTGACGACTTAACGTCCTTTTTCTTTTTATTCTTCAGAGGCCAACGCCACTCTTCAGCAGCAGCTGGGCGGTTAACACCGCCTTGCGCGCAAGGGGAGGAGGTAGCAAGCTCGCCGCAGAGCGCGACCTGCAGCTACGAGCTGGCGAGCAAAGGGAGCTGCTTAAGAAGGCGCAGGCGAGGCGGAGAAGAAAGAGACGCTCTCTGGCGAAGTTCGAAGCGGCGCTCCTCTGGACCAACAAGGAGGCACTGCTGACCTCCGGCTTCCATGAGATCAAGAACATCGTCGACGGTGGGTTACTTTACTTTCTTTCTTTGAGCCGCTGACTATAGGTCGGGCCGACTCCTGATTTTTTGACTTGCTTCTTTTTCGTCTTGGCAGACTTCTTCCCTGGCCACACGCAGGCGGCCACTCAAGCCATCGAGGCTGATCGCGAGGTGCGGAGGGCAAATGGTGCGGAGATTGCCGCCAACGCCCCCCGGACCCTTGATGAGCAGCTTCTGAGCATCGAGGCTCGTCTGTGGCCGGCCCATCGGATGCTACGTCGGCTTCAACGTGTCGGCGCCCAAGCGATTGCTACCCTGTGGCCAGATATGCCGGTTCTGCGCACTCCCAGTCGGACTGCCGACTGGCTGGAGGTCACGGCTGGCCGTTTTGAGGCCTGGAAGGGTTCCTCGGCCCGGGCTGGAGCGCGCTGGGCCTTGGAATTCGTCAAGGCGTGGTATCCAGGGCTAGACCTGGACCGGCTGGCCGCGTTCCGGTCAAAGGCCCAGGCGGAGCTGAGAGCCGTGGAAGAAGCCCTCGTCCAGCGTGCGGCGGCGATCGCCGACTACACAGACACCAGCGTCTTTGTCCCTGAGCGGGCTGAAGACGGCAGGGAGGCGCCGCCGGAGTGGTTCGGGATGAGCCCGGATTATGACGAGGACTCAGCGGAGGTGATCGGCTCCAGCGCCGAGGAGGAAGGTGAGGCGGAGGACGGAGGTGAGACGGAGGCGCCAGAAGACGAAGGGCGATCAGCCTCAGCTCGACCGCGCCCCAAAGAACGAGCGCGCCGACCGAAGCGGCTGCCGCGGAGGCGATCAAGCCGAGATCGCCCAGCCGGCCGCCCGGCGCCGACACCGCTGCCTCTTCCGACCTTCCAACCTGTCGCCGCTTCCTAGGCTGCCGTCTTGCCTTTATTTTATCTGCTTTAGTAGTCTTTGAAGAACTTGTTAATTAAGACAATTCCACCCAAGGGTGTATTTTGAACTTCTGCTTGAAGATTCGGCAAAGGGCCTATGTTATGTAAATATTTATTTAAATTCTATCTTTCCTTGCTCATTGCTCCTTTGGCTTTTTCCTTTGCCACCTTCCCTTAGTTGCCGCCTTGCCAGTCGGACAACCGTTCTGCGGACTGCCGCTGGATCAAATGCTTGGATACTTTTGGGAAGGCAAGTACTTGGCCATTTTTTAGAGTCTTTTTAACATATTAGATAGAAAGCGGCAAGCCGACTACTCAAGAGTCAGCTTTGCGAAGAGAGGCTGGAAGCCGGCTTAAGCTATGTTTATGCTTTGAGTCCTTAGCCATTTTTCATGTGGGCGCCCATTCTTCCTTACTCCTGCCCACCAAACAGTCGCTCTGCGAGCTGTGGCTTCTGACAGGAGACGGCTTAGGCACCACACACTACTTGTCCGACTGCAGGAAGCATTCCATAGCGCGAGGCGGCGAGTCCCCGGGCCGACTAGTCGAAGCTGGTGCCAAGCGGCATAACAAAGAGTAGCATACTCGAAGGCATAATTCTTATCATATAGATAACAAAAAAGGGCAGTCCCCAAGCTCGTCTCGGGGGGCCCGAAGTCTTGGTACTTTAATAAAAAGGGTAGCGTGGTACATACTGCATCAACTGTAAAATCTTCAGAGAAGATTTGCATTCCATGGCCGTTCCGTCTCTTTGCCGGAGTCGTCCCTCTTGCATGCTCGGGGCTTCTGAGCGTCGATCAGGTAGTAGGAGTCGTTGCCCAGCACTTTGTTGATAATGAAGGGGCCTTCCCAAGGCGCCGACAGCTTGTGCTGGCCGGCTATTCGCTGTCACGGCCGGTTTTTCAATAAAATACTTATTGAGAAATCGATCTTTGTATTCCAGTATAGGAAGAATTATCCTTACTGGTAGACAAATACTTGATACAGAAGGCCAGTAGCATTTAATATATTACAGGGTTGAGCTAAGGTTGCTCAACAATTTATACAAACACGCCAATATTGTACATAAAGGCGGCTATGACACAGGGGTGTGGTGGCATACTACTGACTCGAGATAAAAGTGGTGGTGGATATGTTACAGTGGAGTGGTCGACATGACTCCTAATCTGGCAGCTCATCGAGCGTCGAGGTGAGGCTCGGTGCATTTATTCGGGTAGCGGAAGCGGATATAATACAAGTGACCAAATCCAGGATCGCACGGGACTGACTGGGACTCCTCTAGTCATCGGACTCGCTATCGAACTCTTCATCCATGAGATCGCCTTTGTCAACATCTGGCCAAATCAACAAGCCAGGTGAGTACTTTGAAAGTACTCGCAAGACAGTTCGGACATAAGATATAACAAATGCAAGCATGAATGCGTCATGAGCAAATAACAATGCACACTCAAATAATAAACTATTGCACGACATGATAAGTAAAAAGGAAGTCGGGCGGTAGTCCTCCCGAAATTCCAACAAAAATAACTGAAAACCGATCGGGTGTCTGGAGCGACGCCTCAAAGGGTAAACAAATAAATTATCATACCGCAGTCGGGCGTCTAAGCGACACCACATAAAGGGCTTATATTGAAAGTAAATGACAAGAGTGCCACAGTCGGACGACTGAGCGACGTCACATAAAGGGCTTATATTGAAAATAAATAACAAGCGTGCCACAGTCGGACGTCTGAGCGACATCGCAGAAAGGGCTTATATTGAAAGTAAATAACAAGCATGCCACAGTCGGACGTCTGAGCGACATCGCAGAAAGGGCTTAAATTGAAAGTAAATAACAAGCGTACATCGGACGTCGAGCGACATCGCAGAAAGGGCTTATATTGAAAATAAATAACAAGCGTGCCACAGTCGGACGTCTGAGCGACATCGCAGAAAGGGCTTATATTAAAAGTAAATAACAAGCATGCCACAGTCGGACGTCTGAGCGACATCGCAGGAAGGGCTTATATAGAAAGTAAATAACAAGCGTGCCACAGTCGGACGTCTGAGCGACATCACAGAAAGGGCTTATAGTGAAAGTAAATAACAAGCGTGCCACAGTCGGACGTCTGAGCGACATCGCAAAAAGGGCTTATATTTCATTATTCATATCTGATAAATTCACGAAGATATAACACTCACAGGAAATATTAAACACATAATAATAAACGGGGTTAGTCCATCCACAGGAATAATCATTTAGCAAGACTTAACACTCATGTGGTTCGCCGGAGTTTTGTCACTGAGACTGACACTGTCAAGATAAGCTGAACACAGTACTTGGACATGGATAAGATGATTCAAAGGATTTTGACTCTGCGGAGTTTGTACTAATTATCCACAGCCAACGGATTTCCGTAGTCACGAAGGACTAGTTCCGCTTCTGGTATTTCGTAGAAACACATCTAACCAAGACACACCCATCCCACCTCACGATGCAGGAATCACCCTAGACAACGCTCAAGAAAAACTTTGAGACGGGAGATCACAACCTCGAATAGCATGGGATCAAATTTATATCTGCGCGCTCTAAGGGTGCCCCCTCTCGGCCCCAACCGAAACACCCATGCCCCGGGCGGATGATCGGCTTTAATCGAGGGCCATGGAACCCTCATCACGGCCTCTCTATTTGGTGTGTACCAGGAAAGAGGTTTGCAACTTACTAAGCCATATCCCTTGCGGAAAACATGTGGTAGTACAGGAAGGGAAAGACGGATGGTAGCGTGACTTGATTCACGTTGTCACTGGAGTCAGAATAGTCTGGCATAAGACTGGCATGCTTCAACACTGCCATCTTTTCCCACTCTCATGCCAACACATGGTCATGCACACTCATATCCAACAACATATGGATTTTCGAAGCTCACTTGCCTCAACTTTGCATGTAATATACACTTATCGAAATGCTCATAAACATGCCATGAAACTACTTAATGCAAACATGCAACGAACACTCATCATATCAAAAGTTCAAACATGCTTGCCTGGTTCGGAGTAGTCGGAGTCTAGCTTGGTGAAGTTTGCGGTTCCGTCACCTCCTCCGGTATCTACGGTATAAGAAAATACGTACTAACGTAAATACCGTGAGTGCACAAAAAAGCGTTCCAAATTTTTTTCAAATAAATATGACAAAAAACTAGACAGAAACATAAAGATGACAGAAAAAGAATCCCTCAAAAATCATTTTCTGTTTAAAAGTTATAAAGGTTTTAGTCCAGGACTTATCGTAATGAAACGTAAAGTTTCAGGCCAACTTATAAAACAGAAAACGCCGCTAAAACCCGTCAACTGCAAAGGAAGACGTATTCTGCCCGAAGGCGTTTTTAGAAAACGGTTCCAAAAAAAGAAAAGACTGACGAGGGGTCCCACCCGTCAGGTTTGAAACTTCAAACGGGGAAGAAACAGAGCACGCCGGCGCCCGAGAGCTGCGGTGGTCGCCGGCGGCGATCCACGGCGAGTTAGGAGGATCGGAGGGTACCTACGTGATCAGCGTGCCCTTCCGCGTCTGTAGGTGGTGGTGGTGGTCGTCGGCGAGCACCACGTCGAC
The DNA here is from genome assembly GCA_021605205.1 of Aegilops longissima. Classification (NCBI taxonomy): domain Eukaryota; kingdom Viridiplantae; phylum Streptophyta; class Magnoliopsida; order Poales; family Poaceae; genus Aegilops; species Aegilops longissima. The sequence goes on from CM038678.1 coordinate 615,403,607, forward strand.
GGTGGTCCTTGCTCCGGCGGACGGCGGCTCGGGTGAAGTTGGATCTCTCGGGGAGGGCAGCGGAGGTTAAGTCGAAGCTTGGATTCGAGCACTGGGTGTAAAAGAAGGCTACTGACGTGGTTTGGGAGGCGGGGATGGCCTCACCGGAGTGGATCGAGCTGGTGGCCGAGGCGGATCGGGGCGGCCGGAGTCGGGGGAGGAGACCTCCTCGAGGTCCTCCTGGTGGCTTGGCGGGGTTCTGGTGAGGTGTAGTGGTGGTGCGTGCTTGAGAACAAGCTAGGGACCTCCTTTTATAGCTGATCCGAGGCGGTGGCCGCGAACGGGGATCTTCGGCGATGGTTACGGCGGTGCAGTGTTTGGTCGGGTAGTTTAGGGGGTTGTGCGTCAATGTGGAGGTCCACTGGTTCCATTTGCTTGGGTGGTTTCGACAGAACGGAGCGGCGCGGGCCCGTCGGCGGCAGAGGGGGCGTCATGTGCTTGCCGGGCCACGGCGACGGTGCTGCGGCATGCGCTGGCTAGCAGAAGGCCACGCGGAGGGCTAGGGTGCGTTGGGTGGCGCAGGACGGCGTAGAAATCTGGCGCTAGCTCCCGTTGGCCGCCACGGGTGGCTCTGCCACCGCAGAAGCTGCCGGCTTCAGCGAGGCTCACCGCCACCAACACCTGCGCCCGTCCAAGAGAGCGTGCGGTGCTCAGGTTAAGGAGGAGAGGCCGTGCGCAACGCGCCAGGGTGCACTGGTGATCGATGACAAGTCACTTACGAAAAACGACACTGACTAAACTCTGAATTTACCGAATATGCACAGAAACAGTGTCGGATAAGTTTTTGATGAAATGATTTAGGCATGAGAAGAATTTATATGGGGCTGATCTTTGGTGTGGTGGCCTCTCAAAGCACCTAGGGGTTGCCTGATTTTTGGTGGAATTTTTGGAGAAAAGAAAATATGAATTTCACCAAAAATGATGAATCTGGTCCAAACTTGCAGAGGTTGAAACTTGAAAATTTTGAAAAGAGGAAGAGTGGATCTTGATGGATCTAGGTTGGGGGTGCTAGGGACTATCCAGAGGAGTTGGTTTGAGATCAAAACTCAAAGGAAATCAGGTACTTCCTTTGTAAATCATCTAGGCTAAAATAAATGACAGAATTGTTTTTAGGGAAAAAATGAAATAAAATTCAAAAATGGGTTGAACTAGTTGGAACAGAATGCTTGGGTTGCCCCAAAGTGGAGGGAGGGGTTTTGGGAGAATTTACCACATGAGGCATGGTAAAACAATGGATGGTTTCAAAACAAAAGAGTAGCCCCAAAACCCATTGGGTTTCTTTTCAATAGAAAAATAAATACCAAAAATATATTTGAGATGGGTAAAATCAGAAGGAAGGTTTTTAATAACCAAACACCAAGGTTGAGGAAGATACAAAATAAAAATCCTTGCCAAGGGGGAAATTTTTTGAGAAGGAGGGGTTTTTGGAGAGATTTTAAATGGCCTCCTTCAAATCAAACAAAGTTTTTGTTGAAAACCAAATTAAAATTTTTGGAGTGTCACAACACCTACCCCCTTAGGAAAAATCTCGTCCCCGAGATTTCAGCTGATCCTCAAATAGGTGTGGGTGCTCTGTCCGAAGAAAATCCTCTCTTTCCCAAGTTGCTTCGTCCTCGGTGTGATAGCTCCACTAAACTCTGAAAAACTTGATGGTTTTCTGTCGGGTCCTCCTTTCGGACTCCTCCAATATTTTTATTGGACGTTCCCGGTAGGTGAGGTCTGGTTGCACGTAAATGTCTTCATGGGATACTTGCTTCTCTGGGTTGCTCACGCACTTCCTCAATTGCGAGACGTGGAACACGTCGTGGACGTCGGATAATTCTTCGGGTAAGTCTAGCGGGTAGGCTACCGTACCTCTTCGTGCCACTATACAGAAGGGTCCGATGAATCTTGGTGCTAGCTTTCCCTTAACCTTGAATCGTTGCAGGCCCCTCATAGGAGATACTCGTAGGTACACATACTCACCGGGTTCAAAACTGACTCCCGATGTTTTTGATCGTAATAACTCTTACATCGACTTTGAGCTGCCTTGAGTCGATCCTAATTATTTTAACTTTCTCCTCGGCATCCTTGAGCATGTGCGGGCGAAGATATGGCTGTCTCGGTTTCGACCAATTTAGCGGGTACGACATCTTCGCCGTCTGAGCCTCAAATGGTGCCATTTGCAGAGCTGGCTTGGTAATTGTTGTTGTATCGAACTCTGCGTATGGCAAGCTTTCTTCCCAACTGGTTCCATAGGTGATGACACATGCTCTCAGCATGTCTTCTAGAATTTGGTTTACGCGCTCAATTTGTCCATCGATCAGGGGTGGTATGCGGTACTAAACGCCAGTTGAGTTCCCGAGCTTGTTGTAATTGATCCCAAAATCGAGAGGAATTGAGTGCCTCATGCGATATTATAGTCTTTGGAACTCCATGCAAGCGGATGATACGGGAAAGATAAAGCCTGGCAAGCTTCTGAGTGGTGTGGGTTGTCTTCACGGGGATGAAGTGTGCCACCTTAGTCAGCCTATCTGTGATGACCCATATGGCATCGTTCCCGTGTCGTGACCGAGGTAGTCCAACAATAAAATCCATTCCAATTTCGTCCCATTTCCACTAGGGTATCTTGTTTGGCTGTAATAGTCCGGCTGGTTTCTGGTGCTCAGCCTTGATGCGTTGACATGAGTCACAACATGCAATGAACGTGGCTATGTCCCTTTTTATACCGTGCCACCAAATTTTTTCCTGAAGGTCCTTGTACATTTTTGTTCCTCCAGGATGGATTGAATACGGAGCGGTGTGGCCTTCAGCTAGAATTTGCTGTTTAAGGTCCTCGATATTTGGTACGCAAAGCCTATCTCCGTACCACAATATTCCCTACTCGTCGATGACGAATTCTGAGGCCTTGCCCAAACTCACTTTCCTTTTTATGCCTTCAATGCTGGGGTGCCCATGCTGAGCCTCCTTAATCTTTTCTATCAGGGTAGGCTGTATTTCTAAATTCGAGACGTTGCCTTCGGTGACCATCAGCAAGTTGAGTTTAGCAAACTCCTGCCGAAATTCAGGTCTCAGGTTTGGTAGGTTGTCGTTGTCCGAGCTAGGGTTCCGACTAAGAGCATCCGCCACTACATTTGCTTTTCCTGGATGGTAGTGGATTCCAACATCATAATCCTTCACTAATTCCAACCAGCATCGTTGCCGTAAATTGATTTCCGGCTGTGTGAAAATATACTTGAGGCTCTTATGGTCTGTGTATATCTCACAACGATTTCCAAGTAGAAAGTGTCTCCACTCTTTGAGTGCATGGATGACTGCTGCCAACTCCAAGTCATGAGTAGGATAATTTTCTTCATGCTTGCGAAGTTGCCTGGAAACATACGCGACTACCTTGCCTTCTTGCATCAATACGCATCCGAGGCCCTTCCGGGATGCGTCACAATACACCTCAAAATTCTTGTGTATGTCTGGCACAATTAATACTGGTGTTGTCGTTAATTTCCTTTTTAGTTCTTGGAAACTTTTCCCGCAAGCTTCAGTCCATTCAAACTTCTTGTCCTTCTTGAGTAACTGCGTCATTGGCTTTGCTATGGTGGAGAATCCTTCAATAAATCTTCGGTAGTATCCTGCCATTCCCAAGAAACTTCGTACGTCTGTTACGCTGGCCGGTGGTTTCCAGCCAAGTACGGCCTTGACCTTTTCCGGGTCTACGGCAATACCTTCTTGGGTCAGTACGTGGCCCAGAAAACCCACCTATCTTAGCCAAAATTCACATTTGCTGAATTTGGCGTACAATTGATGTTTCCTTAGTTCTCCTAATACAATTCTGAGATGTTCAGTGTGCTCTTCTGGTGTCTTGGAGTATATCAGAATATCGTCGATGAATACCACAACAAACTTGTCCATAAACTTCATAAATACTTTGTTCATGAGGTGAACAAAATATGAGGGGGCGTTTGTTAGTCCAAACGGCATTACTGTGAACTCATACAGTCCGTATCTGGAGGTGAAGGTTGTCTTGGGGATATCTTCTGTTCGTACCTTTAATTGATGGTATCCCGACCTTAAGTCAATTTTTGAGAAAACCTTGGCCTGAGCGAGCTGATCAAATAAATCATTTATCCATGGCATCGGGTATTTGTTCTTGATTCTGACCATGTTAAGTGCTCGATAGTCTATACACAATCTAAGTGTCCCATCCTTTTTCTTGGCAAATAAAATTGGTGAACCCCAAGGTGAGGAGCTGGCTCGTATATATCCTTTGTCCAGTAATTCTTTTATTTGCTTCTTCAATTCTACCAACTCGGATGGTGCCATTCTGTATGGTTTCTTGTAAATGGGGGCGGTTCGGTGCTAGCTCAATGCTGAATTCTATCTCTCGATGCTGGTGGCATGCCGGTAGTTCTTCAGAAATACGCCCCGAAACTCACACACTCTTTGGAACTTTGCTTAACTCGAAACGCCCACCTTGTTCAACCTCGGTTGCGAGATATTTGCCTCTCTTTGGCTGAAACTTTTATTGTCTTCCCGTGATGGTGGGTGAGAATTACGATCCGGTTGAAGCAGTCAATAAATCCTTTGTTGGTGGTTAACCAATCCATCCCTAGGATGACATCCAGTCCTTTATTTTCCAATACTATAAGGTTGGCGTGAAACTTCAATCCTTCAAACTCAATAACCACACCTTGACAGTAACACTGAGTAACTTGCTTAATCCCAGGGGACTTGATGATCATGGATTTTTCCAAGGGAAGCATCAAAAAATCATTTTGCAAAGCAAATATCTTCGAAATGAACGAGTGAGAAGCTCTAGAATCAAACAAAACCGTGGCAGGTATTGTGTTGACAGCGAACGTACCGAGTATGATATCCAGGGCATTTTGTGCTTCTTCTCTGGTCACGTGGTTCAGATGACCCTTCCTGTGGTTGTTATTGGGGTTGAAGTTGTTTCGCTTGGGCGCTGAATTATTGCCACTGTTGTTCGGCTTTGGGGTCGAGTTCCTTGGCTTGGGGCACTGCTTGGCATAGTGCCCTTCTTCTCCGCAAGCGTAGCAAGTAACGCCTGGGCGATATGTGAACTCCTTGTCCCTTGCATGGAAATTCTTGATTGGGTATGAAACATTTGTCGTGGGTTTGTGTGTCCCACCTTTCTGAAAATCCGTCTTGCTCCTGTGGTTGCGAGCAAGAGTGGTCTGGTCCCTTTTGCGCTTGCGGAAATCCTCCAGGCTGCGTCGTTCATTTTCCAAGGTAATAGCCTTGTCCACCAGTGTTTTGAAATCTGGGAAGGTGTGCACGACCAGTGGCATTTAAGCCGGGTGCCGCACCGTCCAGGAATTTTTCCATCTTCTTGCTTTCATCATCCGCTCTTCGTTGGAAGCGAGACAATAGAGTAAAGTGATTGTTGTATTACATCACCGTCATGGTCCTCTGCTTGAGGTCATCAAACTCTCTTCTTGATCTTCATAATACTTTTTGGAATGTCGCCCACGAAAACCTTCTTTGAACTCCTCCTGGGTTATATCATTTTCGTTGGGGTGCATGTGTAGGAAATTTTCCCACCATGATGCAGCCGCTCCAAGTGAGATAGTGCGGTGCATATAGTACTTTCTCACGGTCTGAACACTGTGCAATAATTAATTTTCTTTCCATGTCTGAAGCCACCATCGGCCTCAAGAGGTTTGTCGGTATGAGAAAATGTTGGGGACGCGTCTTCAGAGCTCAGACAATTTGGATTGCTGCTGATACGGTCCACGGTGATTTCCCATATTGATGACTTGGTTCATCATTTCCTGATGTTGTTGCTGACTCTGCTCATAAAGGCGGCATACTTGGGAAAATGTTGTTTCACTGCCCTGTTGACTTGACTGCCCCTGTGTGAAATTGTTGCTTGTTTGTGTGCCATAATTTTCTTCTGGCGGGTTGGGCATGGAGCGAGTCCAAGGACGAGACATTTTCCACTCTGGGGATATATTTTGTAAAACTCATAAGAAAAAGAATTGAGTCGCAAAAATCAATAAATTTATAAAGACGGAAAATTTTAAATGCTCCAAGATTTTTCAAGAGAATAAACGATTGCGCATGGAGAAGGACTGCTCAGTACATATCGTACACGCAAGCAGTAATTATACAATACATCACTCAGGATATGCGTACACATTCCTGACATGTTATTTAGGCTAGTGCACTTCTCCCAGTTCCTACATGATGCGCAAACAAGTTACTTCTCACAACCTATATACATATAAACATATCGTACAAGCCGGTACATCACATGGCAGCTAAGCGCACTCAATCGGAGATGGTAAGGATCTCCCTTGGCCTGCCGAGGGTGAGGCGCAGTGAGACTGGGGACTCAACCTCCTCCATGCTAATAGGCTCCAGACGCGAAGTGCTGCGCTGAGTCGATGGAGCGGGCGCCATAGGTGGAGCAACACGGACTGGAGTGGGCACAATAGGTGGTGCAGTACGGACTGAAGTGGGCGCAATGACTTGGTTGAACTCCTCAGTGGTAGGCAGGCGACGGCGGTGGCGAGAATGGTAGGTGAATAAGATGTCGAGGGCGAGGCGAAAGTCGGTGGTGGCGCGGTGTGCAGGAGCTCCCTCTGTTGGCGGCACAGCCATGGGCTGAGTCCATGCGGGCAGCCACAAGGTAAATCCACCAGGTTGTCGAAGGCTGCCTCCGAGCTGGAGGTACTCGACAAGCATCTCAATAGCCTCGTCTCGCTCTCTCCTCAGGGACAGCGATTGCATAGTGACAGTGTATGGCACGTGGCATGGAAGGTGGCGGTAACGACGAGTCTTCATCGAAGGAAGAACATCTCGGAGACGAGCTATCGCCTCACGGGCGGCCATCTGCATAGCATGCCTCTCCGTAGGCATGGCTCTCCCCAAAAACCGGAAGCGGCGTAACTCAACACGCCCTCCCTTGAATTGCACCGTGGCCTGGTGCATGGACAGACTGTCGTTGATCTTGTGCTGGTTGAGTGTGAAAACTGGGCGCACTGATGGCCCCATCGCGATCTTGACGATGTAGGAGAGGAGCTTGATGAACCCCTCAGGTACGTTGGCGAATACCTGTGACTCACAGTCGTTGCCAGCCATTTACAAAAGTAGGCAAAAATTCTGAATGGTCAGATCATAAATTTATGCTGACTGTCAGAAAATGACTACATTTGCAAAAATATAAATTAGCACTATTATGCTAATAACCGATTAGCGATCGCACCTAGTGGCTTCCTACAGTCAGCCTGGCTCTGATACCAAGTTTGTCACGACCGGTTTTTCAATAAAATACTTATTGAGAAATCGATCTTTGGATTCCAGTATAGGAAGAATAATCCTTACTGGTAGATAAATACTTGATACAGAAGGCCAGTAGCATTTAATATATTACAGGGTTGAGCTGAGGTTGCTCAACAATTTATTACAAACACGCCAATATTGTACATAAGGGCGGCTATAACATAGGGGTGTGGTGGCATACTACTGACTCGAGATAAAAGTGGTGGTGGATATGTTACAGTGGAGTGGTCGACATGACTCCTAATCTGGCAGCTCATCGAGCGTCGACGTGAGGCTCGATGCATTTATTCGGGTAGCGGAAGTGGATATAATACAAGTGACCAAATCCAGGATCGCGCGGGACTGACTGGGACTCCTCTAGGCGTCGGACTCGCTATCGAACTCTTCATCCATGAGATCGCCTTCGTCAACATCTGGCCAAATCAGCAAGCCAGGTGAGTACTTTGAAGAACATCTGGCCAACATGAGACCGCCATCTCTTCCGACCCTCCGAACCCGTCTGCCGCTTCCTAGGCTGCCGTCTTGCCTTTATTTTATCTACTTTAGTAGTCTTTGAAGAACTTGTTAATTCGCACAATTCCACCCGCGGGGTGTATTTTGAACTTCTGCTTGAAGATTCGGCAAAGGGCCTATGTTATGTAAATATTTATCCAAATTCTATCTTTCCTTGCTCATTGCTCCTTTGGCTTTTTCCTTTGCCACCTTCCCTTAGTTGCCGCCTTGCCAGTCGGACAACCGTTCTGCGGACTGCCGCTGGATCAAATGCTTGGCTACTTTTGGGAAGGCAAGTACTTGGCCATTTTTTAGAGTCTTTTTAACAAGTTGGATAGAAAGCGGCAAGCCGACTACTCAAGAGTCGGATTTGCAAAGAGAGGCTGGAAGCCGGCTTAAGCTATGTTTATGCTTTGAGTCCTTAGCCATTTTTCATGTGGGCGCCCATTATTCCTTACTCCTGCCCACCAAACAGTCGCTCTGCGAGCTGTGGCTTCTGACAGGAGACGGCTTAGGCACCACACACTACTTGTCCGACTGCAGGAAGCATTCCATAGCGCGAGGCGGCGAGTCCCCGGGCCGACTAGTCGAAGCCGGTGCCAAGCGGCATAACAAAGAGTAGCATACTCGAAGGCATAATTCTTATCATATAGATAACAAAAAAGGGCAGTCCCCGAGCTCGTCTCGGGGGGCCCGAAGTCTTGGTACTTTAATACAAAGGGTAGCGTGGTACATACTGCATCAACTGTAAAATCTTCGGAGAAGATTTGCATTCCATCGCCGTTCTGTCTCTTTGCCGGAGTCGTCCCTCTTGCGTGCTCGGGGCTTCTGAGCGTCGATCAGGTAGTAGGAGTCGTTGCCTAGCACTTTGTTGATAATGAAGGGGCCTTCCCAAGGCGCCGACAGCTTGTGCTGGACGGCTATTCGCTATCACAACCGGTTTTTCAATAAAATACTTATTGAGAAATCGATCTTTGGATTCCAGTATAGGAAGAATTATCCTTACTGGTAGACAAATACTTGATACAGAAGGCCAGTAGCATTTAATATATTACAGGGTTGAGCTAAGGTTGCTCAACAATTTATTACAAACACGCCAATATTGTACATAAAGGCGGCTATGACACAGGAGTGTGGTGGCATACTACTGACTCGAGATAAAAGTGGTGGTGGATATGTTACATTGGAGTGGTCGACATGACTCCTAATCTGGCAGCTCATCGAGCGTCGAGGTGAGGCTTGATGCATTTATTCGGGTAGCGGAAGCGGATATAATACAAGTGACCAAATCCAGGATCACACGGGACTGACTGGGACTCCTCTAGTCATCGGACTCGCTATCGAACTCTTCATCCATGAGATCGCCTTCGTCAACATCTGGCCAAATCAACAAGCCAGGTGAGTACTTTGAAAGTACTCGCAAGACAGTTCGGACATAAGATATAACAAATGCAAGCATGAATGCGTCATGAGCAAATAACAATGCACACTCAAATAATAAACTATTGCACGACATGATAAGTAAAAAGGAAGTCGGGCGGTAGTCCTCCCGAAATTCCAACAAAAATAACTGAAAACCGATTGGGTGTCTGGAGCGACGCCTCGAAGGGTAAACAAATAAATTATCATGCCGCAGTCGGGCGTCTAAGCGACACCACATAAAGGGCTTATATTGAAAGTAAATGACAAGAGTGCCACAGCAGGACGTCTGAGCGACGTCACATAAAGGGCTTATATTGAAAATAAATAACAAGCGTGCCACAGTCGGACGTCTGAGCGACATCGCAGAAAGGGCTTATATTGAAAGTAAATAACAAGCGTGCCCACGATCGGACGTCGGCGACATCGCGAAAGGGCTTATATTGAAAGTAAATAACAAGCGTGCCCGCGATCGGACGTCGGCGACATCGCGAAAGGGCTTATCTTGAAAATAAATAACAAGCGTACGATCGGACGTCTGGCGACATCGCAGAAAGGGCTTATATTAAAAGTAAATAACAAGCGTGCCACAGTCGGACGTCTGAGCGACATCGCAGAAAGGGCTTATATAGAAAGTAAATAACAAGCGTGCCACGATCGGACGTCGGCGACATCACGAAAGGGCTTATAGTGAAAGTAAATAACAAGCGTGCCCGCGATCGGACGTCTGAGCGACATCGCGAAAGGGCTTATATTTCATTATTCATATCTGATAAATTTACGAAGATATAACACTCACAGGAAATATTAAACACATAATAATAAATGGGGTTAGTCCATCCACAGGAATAATCATTTAGCCGGACTTAACACTCATGTGGTTCCCTGGAGTTTTGTCCTTTGAGGCCCGACCTTTGTCAAGATAAGCTAAACACAGTACTTGGACATGGATAAGATGATTCAAAGGATTTTGACTCCGCAGAGTTTGTACTAATTATCCACAGCCAACGGATTTCCGTAGTCACGAAGGACTAGTTCCGTTTACGGTATTTCGGCAGAAACACATCTAACCAGTACACACCCATCCCACCTCACGATGCCAGGAATCACCCTAGACAACGTTCAAGAAAAACTTTGAGACGGGGAGATCACAACCTCGAATAGCATGGGATCAAATTTATATACGCGCGCTCTAAGGGGTGCCCCCCTCTCGGTCCCAACCGGAAACACCCATGCCCCCTGACCGGATGACTAGCTTTAATCTAGGGCCATGGAACCCTCATCACGGCCTCTCTATTTGGTGTGTACCAGGAAAGAGGTTTGCAACTTACTAAGCCATATCCCTTGCGGAAAACATGTGGTAGTACAGGAAGGGAAAGACGGATGGTAGCGTGACTTGATTCACGTTGTCACTGGAGTCAGAATAGTCTGGCATAAGACTGGCATGCTTCAACACTGCCATCTTACCCACTCTCATGCCAACACATGGTCATGCACACTCATATCCAACAACATATGGATTTTCGAAGCTCACTTGCCTCAACTTTGCATGTAATATACACTTATCGAAATGCTCATAAACATGCCATGAATCTACTTAATGCAAACATGCAACGAACACTCATCATATCAAAAGTTCAAACATGCTTGCCTGGTTCGGAGTAGTCGGAGTCTAGCTTGGTGAAGTTTGCGGTTCCGTCACCTCCTCCGGTATCTACGGTATAAGAAAATACGTACTAACGTAAATACCGTGAGTGCATAAAAAAGTGTTCCAAATATTTTTCAAATAAATATGAAAAAAAACTAGACAGAAACATAAAGATGACAGAAAAAGAATCACTCAAAAATCATTTTCTATTTAAAAGTTATAAAGGTTTTAGTCCAGGGACTTATCTGTAATGAAACAGAAAGTTTCCAGGGGCCAACTTATAAAAACAGAAAACGCTTCGGCTAAAAACCCGTCAACTGCAAAGGAAGACGTATTCTGCCCGAAGGCGTTTTCAGAAAATGTTTCAAAAAAAGAAAAGACTGGCGAGGGGTCCCACCCGTCAGGTTTGAAATTTCAAACGGGGAAGAAACAGAGCGTGCCGGCGCCCGAGAGCTGCGGTGGTCGCCGGCGGCGATCCACGGTGAGTTAGCAGGATCGGAGGGTACCTACATGATCAGCGTGCCCTTCCGTGTCTGTGGGTGGTGGTGGTGGTCGTCGGCGAGCACCACGTCGACGGCGGTCCTTGCTCCGGCGGACGGCGGCTCGGGTGAAGTTGGATCTCGTCGGGGAGGGCTGCGGAGGTTAAATCGAAGCTTGGGTTAGAGCACTGGGTGTAAAAGAAGGCTACTGATGTGGTTTGGGAGGTGGGTATGGCATCACCGGAGTGGATCGAGCTGGTGGCCGAGGCGGATCGGGGCGGCCGGAGTCGGGGAAGGAGACCTCCTCGAGGTCCTCCTGGTGGCTTGGCGGGGTTCTGGTGAGGTGTAGTGGTGGTGCGTGCTCGAGAACAAGCTCGGGACCTCCTTTTATAGGTGATCCGAGGCGGTGGCCGCGAACGGGGATCTCCGGGGATGGTTACGACGGAGCAGTGTTTGGTCGGGTAGTTTAGGGGGTTGTGCGTCAACGTGGAGGTCCACTTGTTCCATTTAGATGCTAACCTAGTTTGGATTAGGTGCGCTTGGGTGGTTTCGACAGAACGGAGCGGCGCGGGCCCATCGGCGGCAGAGGGCGTGTCCTGTGCTTGCAGACCACGGGCGACAGTGCTGCGCGCGTCTTGTTGCAAGCGAAGGCCACGCGGAGGGCTAGGGTGTGTTGGGCGGCGCAGGACGGCGTAGAAATCTGGCGCTAGCTCCCGTTGGCCGCCACGGGTGGCTCTGCCACCGCAGAAGCTTCCGGCGTCGGCGAGGCTCGCCGCCACCAACACCGCGCGCCCAAGAGAGCGTGCGGTGCTCGGGATAAGGAGGAGAGGCCAGGCGCAATGCGCCAGGTCCACGGTGATCGATGACAAGTCAGCGATTTAAAAACGACAATCGACTAAACTCTGATTTCTTGAATATGCTGCGAAGCGAGGTCGGCCAAGTGTTTGATCAAATGATTTAGGCATGAGAAGAATTTATCTGGGGCTGATCTTTGGTGTGGTGGCCTCTCAAAGCACCTAGGGGTTGCCTGATTTTTGGTGGAATTTTTGGAGAGAAGAAAATATGAATTTCACCAAAAATGATGAATCTGGTCCAAACTTGCAGAGGTTGAAACTTGAAAATTTTGAAAAGAGGAAGAGTGGATCTTGATGGATCTAGGTTGGGGGTGCTAGGGACTATCCATAGGAGTTGGTTTGAGATCAAAACTCAAAGGAAATCAGGTACTTCCTTTGTAAATCATCTAGGCTTAAAATAAATGACAGAATTGTTTTTGGGGAAAAAATTGAAATAAAATTCAAAAATGGGTTGAACTAGTTGGAACAAAATTCTTGGGTTGCCCCAAAGTGGAGGGAGGGGTTTTGGGAGAATTTACCACATGAGGCATGGTAAAACAATGGATGGTTTCAAAACAAAAGAGTAGCCCCAAAACCCATAGGGTTTCTTTTTAATAGAAAAATAAATACCAAAAATATATTTGAGATGGGTAAAATCAGAAGGAAGGTTTTTAATAACCAAACACCAAGGTTGAGGAAGATACAAAATAAAAATCCTTGCCAAGGGGGAAATTTTTTGAGAAGGAGGGGTTTTTGGAGAGATTTTAAATGGCCTCCTTCAAATCAAACAAAGTTTTTGTTGAAAACCAAATTAAAATTTTTGGAGTGTCACATTCGCTGGATCAGTTGGAGCACAAGGTCGCCCTCTTGGAAAGATCTCGGCCTGACCTTCCTGTTGTAGTATCGGCGCGAGCTCTTTGGTAGATCTTTGGACGGTGAGTGCCAACAGCTGGCCCTCTTCCAGCAGATCGACACCGCCTTGACATGCTTCTTACGCTTCCTCCTCGGTGTACATGGTGACTCGCGAGGAGTCGAATTCTATGTCCGTTGGGATGACGCCTTCAGCACCGTAGACGAGGAAGAAAGGTGTGAAGCCAGTTGACTTGTTTGGAGTCGTGCGCAGACTCCAGAGGACGGCTGGCAATTCATCAAGCCAACAGCCGGCCGAACACTCCAATGGTTCGACCAGTCGAGGCTTGATGCCAGACAGGATGAGGATGTTTGCTCGCTCCACCTGGCCGTTTGACCGCTGATGGGTGACGGACGCTAAGTCCAGTCGGATGCCCTGTGTCGCGCAGAAGCGGGCCAAGGCGCCTTTGGCAAAATTTGTGCCATTGTCGGTGATGATGTTGTGTGGTATGCCGTACCGAGTCGTGATGTCGGAGATGAAAGTCACTGCAGTCAGACCATTCAACTTCTTGATGGGCTTTACTTATATCCACATGGTGAACTTGTCCACCGCGACAAGTAAGTGAGTTAGGCCGCCTCGTGCTGTTTTGAATGGTCCCACCATGTCCAGGCCCCAAACCGCAAAGGGCCAGGCGATGGGGATAGTCTTGAGTCTGGAAGCCGGCTGATGCGGCTTGGAGCGGAACCGGCACCCTTTGCATTTTGGACTAATTCCTTGGCCTCTTCTAGGGCAGTTGGCGTAAGAAAGCGTGTCGAAGGCTTTGGCGACGAGTGCTCTTGAGGCCGCATGGTGGCCGCACTCGCTTTGATGGATGTCTTTGAGAATTGCTTGGCCTTGCTCTGGCTCGACGCAATGCTGGTAGACACCAGTGATGTTGCGCCTGACCAGCTCTCTGTTGACTATGGTGTAGGCTGCCGCTCGGCGTTGTACTTGCTGAGCCAAGATTTCATCTGTTGGCAGCTCTTTGCTCACTAGGAACTTGAGGATGGGCTGGGCCAATGAGGTGCTCCTATTTCTTCAAGCTGCCGACCTGCGACTTGGACGGCGGCTGGGCTGGGAAGGTGGCGGGCTGGAGTCTGCGGCCGCTTCTGGATTGATGAAGTCCCTCAGCCGACGGTGCAGTCCCCGGGCGAGCTCGAGTCTTCGGACTGGTCGCCCGATCCCGGGCGGGTTCGATGTCCCGAGCCGGCCATTGCGCGCGTTCTTGGAGCCATCTGTAAGAATTCTCGTGCTTGCCTCTTTGGGGCTCTTGAGTCGGATCCGACTTCTTCGGGGAGCCGGCACAAAGATGGAGTCTGATCTGGCGAAGGCTTGCGAGGCTTGAGGAGGCGCTGAAGGGCTTTTACGCCGGATGGTATTGCTTGGCGGGTGGAGCCGATTCGTGCTGTGGTGTTCGCTTGGTCGTTGTCATTTCTTGGCACGTGAAGGAACTCGCACCCCTCGAAATATCCGTTGAGTTGCTGTACAAGGAAACGGTAGCTCGCCATGTTTGCATCTTTGGCGTCCCAATCGCCGGATGACTGCTGGACCACTAAATCGGAGTCGCCATAACACAGGATCCGGCGAATGCCAAGTTCTTTGGCAAGACGGAGCCCGTGAATGAGCGCCTCGTATTCGGCGACCTTGTTGGAGGCGGCGAAATGGATCTGCAGCGCATATTTGAGCTTGTCACCTTTGGGGGAAGTGAGGACAACGCCGGCTCCCAAGCCGGTGCGCATCTTGGAGCCATCGAAATGCATCCGCCAATGGGTGGAGTCGGGTGCTGGCGGCAGGTACTGGGTCTCGGCCCAGTCGACGAGGAAGTCGGCCAGTGCTTGCGACTTGATGGCGGTGCGGGGCTGGTAGTAGATGGTGTAGGGAGCCAGCTCTATGGCCCATTTGGCCACTCGTCCAGAAGCATCTCGGCTTCCGATGATCTCGGCTAGTGGGGCTGTGCAAACCACAGTGATTGGATGCTCTTGAAAGTAAGGCTTCAACTTCTTGGCGGCAAAGTGCACGCCGTAGCACATCTTCTGGTAGTGGGGGTAGTTCTGCTTGGAGGTCGACGGTGCCCGCTCGGGTAATATACCAGTCTCACGGACAGTAGCGCCTTGCCTTCCTCCTTGCGTTCAACTACAATGACTGTGCTGACTACCCGGCTGGTGGCGGCAATGTACAGGAGCATGGGCTCTTTAGGAGTCGGGGCCGCCAGCACAGGGGGAGTAGTCAACATTTTCTTCAACTGGAGAAAAGCTTCGTCCGCCTTGTGGTTCCATTCGAAAAAGGTGGTCTTCTTCATGAGCTGGTATAAAGGGAGAGCTTTCTCGCCCAGCCGACTGATGAATCGGCTGATGGACGCCAAGCAGCCGGTGAACTTTTGCACATCTAGCAGTCGGCTGGGTACCTCCATCCTCTCGATGGCCTTGATCTTTATAGTGTTGCACTCTATGTCGCGTTCAGAGACCAGGAAGCCAAGGAGTTGGCCGGCTGGTACTCCGAAGACGCACTTCTCAGGGTTGAGCTTGATCTGGAATCGGCGCGGGTTTTCAAAGGTTTCCTTGAGGTCTTCCAGCAGTGTTCCATGCTTTTCCGTCTTCACCACCACATCGTCCACGTAGACATGGGCGTTTCTGCCGAGTTGCTTGAGGAGGCACTTTTGCATGCAACGCTGAAAGGTGGCGCCGGCATTCCTCAAGCCGAACGTCATGGTCAGGTAGCAGAAGGCTCCAAACGGCATGATGAAGGCGGTCTTCGGTCTGTCAGCTGGGATCAGCTTGATCTGGTGATATCCTGAATATGCATCTAAGAAGCTCAACAGCTCGCATCCGGCTGTGGAGTCTATCACCTGATCAATTCTCGGCAGAGCGAATGGGTCCTTGGGGCAAGCTTTGTTGAGGCTTGTGTAGTCAATACACATCCGCCACTGCTTGTTCTTCTTCAGCACCAGGACCGGGTTTGCTAACCATTCTGGAAAAAACACTTCCATAATGAAGCCGGCTGCTAGGAGTTGGGCTATCTCTTCTCCAACAACTCTTCTCTTCTCTTCGACAGTGGCGCCAAGGGCTGCTGACGGGCTTCATCAGATCGGACATGTAACTTTTGCTCGGCGAATTCCGTCGGTACACTGGCATGTCTTTGGGGACCATCGAAGATGTCGATTCTCACGGAGAAATCGACGAGCTCGCCTTCTATTCTGTCAAGGTTTGCACCTATGACAGCGTACCTCTCAGGTTTCAAGGGTATCTTCTTCGTTTCTTTGGCGGCTTGAGCAGACCCTCGACTTCCGACTCCTTGGGGTTGGGCGATATCTCGGGCTGCTTGCGGCCATCGCCACAACCCGATCAAGAAGCCGCTTCAGCTGCGATCACTAGGGACTCGGCTGGCCATTGCTTTCAGCCAGCGCAAGCGACGACTTCTGTAGTCGTCGGCTATGGTCGAAATCCCTTGGAACTCGGCATCTTCATCTTGAGGTAGGCGAGTGGGGACCGCCATGAACTTGGCCAAAGAATTGCCAAGCGGCGCATGAATACGGACTTTGAGGTCCACCACTTCAAACAAAACGGCTCGGCGGAAATGATCTTTGTCTCCAAAGAGGGCGTCTATCGAGGATCTTGCCGATCTGTGAGAAGGAAAGGCCGGGAACAATGCCGTGGAACACAGTCGGCTGCTCAAGCTGTCTTTGCTTGATTCCTAACTTCTCCATGGTATCCTTATGCAGGATGTTCTGCTCTGCCTCAAAGTCTATCAGCACTGCGAGAAGCGGCGCCCGCATATCTGTGGCAAAGGTGGCACCCAAGACCAGGCGTGAGGAGCCCGGACTCGGCATCACCTCACGGGTGATCAGCTCTGCTCAAGCGATAGGCTTCTCGGACGGTGCATGAACTCTGGAGTATCCGATGCTCTGCATTCACCTCTTGCTCTGCTGCCGCCTTGCTGCGTCGATCGTCTGCCACCTTTGGTGAACACCACATAGGCTCCGTGCTCTTACAGGTACTCATCTTATCTGTATCAAGGCCTTTGACAGCCCGACTCTTTGGGGCGGGCGGCGGTGGAGGGCGGCCAATGCGGGGAGGCAGGAGGCCGTCTCCTTGGCGATCTGGTGAGCGGTGGCACTTCCGGGTGGTGTGGTTTGGCAACCGCGTTCTTTGTGGAACTTGCAGGGACCGTCTAGAGTCTGCTCGTAAGAGAAGGCCGGCAACCAGTTGGACTTGCCGCCTTTCTGTCGCTTGGTCGGAGGCTGCCCCTCCGGCTGCTGGTCTTCGACTGTCGCAACCTGCCGGCTGCTGGAAGCCGGCTGTGGGGCCTTGCGCTTGTGATCGTTCTGTTGTTGTCGCCGATTGGCATCTCCAGCCGGAGTTCTAGGAGCCTGAGGGGCCAGTTTGCCCGTCGCACTAACTTGAATCTCCGCTTTCATGGAGGAGTCGGCTGTGGCGTGCTTATGCGCTATGATCAGCTGACTCGTCGAGGTCTCGGCTCGTCGCGGAGGAGCTTGTGCTTGAGGAGGTGCCTTCTACGCACCGCGGCAGTGAAAGTACTCGATAGCGCACTCGTGCACGCCCTCAGGAGTTCGAAGCTCGGCCCAGCGTGTGAGGTAGTCGCGAGTTGACTCGTTGGGGCCTTAAACGCACTGGGAAAGTGGCGAGGCTTGGGAGGTCGCTTATGCGTGCTTGTGAAGTTGCGGACGAAGGCTTGGTGAAGTCGACCCAGCTGTTGATCTTTGCGAGGCTTCAGGTTGTTCAACCATGTCGGGCCGTGCCACGAGCATGAGTGGAACATACTTTACGGCAACATGCTTGTTTCGTTAAGCTATGTTGACGGCCGTGGAGTAGTCAACCAGCCGATCTTCGGCTTTCGGGCGGTGTACTTGGGCGTATCTCGGGAGCGTGAACCCTTTGGGGAAGGGCTCGTCTCGGATCACGAGGTCGAAACAGGCAGACCTTTCGTCTTCTTCTTCCAGCGCCAGAGGATCGAAGTCGGTCGATCCGGTGGCGGCGTCATTTTCTCCGACTCCTCTCGGCGGCCAAAGCGGTGCGCGAGAGTCGGATCTTCGATGGGTGGCGGGGGCTTCGCCTTTCTTTGCGAGGAGGAGGAGGCAGATAGTCGTCCCGCCGTTCCTTTGCTCTTAGGTGGCCCGTCTTGGTCGCGCTTCGATGGTGATCTGAGTCCGGTATGGCTGACAGCGGATCCTTGTCTTTTCTTCGCGGACACCGCCCGATCGTTGTCGAGCGTCGCGCCTTGATCTCGGCGGGGAGGCAGGTCGGTGTTTTTGTCGTTCTGGCGCCTACATGCGGTGGCGGCTTCGTCGTGCGGCAGCGCGCCGAGGACTCTTTGGACTCGCTCCGTCATCAGGCGGCAATCTTCACCCTCGAAGTTGTCTAGCTCATCCGCCGCCGCCTGGGCAGCGCGGATGTTCTCCGCAGGCGTGGTGTACACAGGGCGATTGGCCCCGAACAGGTTGGCGATGGCCACACCACGCTGCTGGACCGCACCTAGGCGGCTAGGCCCAGTTGGGGCCGGCGAGCCGCCCACAGCGCGATCCATCTCACGCTGGTAGGCTTCTGACAAGCGTCTCATGCTTGCCAGCTTCTTCGTGCCTTCGACGAGCTGAAGGCGGCGAGCCTCCAGCGTCTCGGCGTTAGCGTCTTCCAGAATAGGCGCGGTCAGGTCTTGCAGAGCCGCGTCGAGTGGGTCATGAGCTCCTTTGCTGGAATCCTCGCCATGAACGATGACGAGCACCTCTGTGACGGTGCTTCCGCCGCTCTCCGCGCGAGGGAGCGGCTCGTCGTAGACCACCACGTTGGCGAGAGCAACGCGATGTCGGTCGACCGACATTGGGTTGAGTGGAGCCTACGGACTCCAAGTCCACGGCGAGGCTCGCCCGGCGGCGTGGAGTTAGTCAAGGAGGCCCGCGAGGAGGCTCGGGGCGCCCGTGCTGCGTCGGATGCGAGCTCGTCGGAGAGGCGAACCTACGCCCGACAAGTTCGGGCGAGGCAGCCGGCTCTTATGAGGCGATCTCAGCATCGTCAGGCGTCGTCGCGAGACTCTGCTGGCATGGGAGCTGGCTGCGCTTCGCCAAGGAGTAAAGGGTTCCGTCGGGCAGCGTATCACGGACGGCGGTGCACCTCATACGGTGGGCGCCAAATGTCGGGGTTGGGTGCGACATATGCCAAGGATGGCTTATCATGGTGGGGCGAGTAGAAGCGTTGCGGTGCACAGAAGCGGGATGGCGAAGACATGCTGCGCCGCGGATCTTACCCAACGGGGCTCTCCATGGAGATAACACCCCTACTGCTGCTGCGGGGTCTCCGCATGATCACTAGATGAACAAGGGCTACAAGAGGCTCCTTGAGCTGTTCGAGGTGAGGAAGGAGAAGAGCGCGGCTAGCTCTCCTCTTCCCTCTATGTGTGTCTAAAACTATCGAGGTCCAACCCTTTGCATGGGTGCCCGGGGTTTATATAGGCCTACCCCAGAGTATAATCAATAATCCATTTGGCCTTGGGTCCCAGTGTCTGTCTCTCGAGGCCGCCGTCTTCTCCGCCGATCGCCGGGGCCCGTCGGACTGGTGGGCCCCGCCCGAGCGGGCAATCTGAGGCCAGCCAGGCCTTTTCCCATGGCGGAGTCTTGCCGACTCTGATTCTTGTAGCCGTGCTTCTAATGGCCTTTAGCTTGGTCATGGGGTCATAGCAACAGTGTCGCCGCTGACGGCGATCATTGCCATTCCCGTCTTATCAGTTAATGGTGTGCGGGGCCCGTGGGAGGGGCTAGCCGACTCCTGGGGGCCGACTCCCAACGGGTCCGTCTTGTGGCGCTCTCGCCGTCTTCTATACCCCGCCGGCGGGACCCGCCGTCTCACGGGTCGTCACAGACAGTACCGTCGTGGGCACTGGCGCCGCCTGCGAAGTGATGTCGGCTGGCATGGCAGTCTGCGCGTGCGGATGGAGATCTTCGTTGATACAGCGCTTTGTGGCCATGCCCCCCATAAGCAGGGGCAGGAATGGGCCGCACGGTGGCCATACGCCGTCCCGTCCATCATTGCGAAGGCAGGAGGTGGTCGGAGTCGCGGGCCGACTCCCCATAGCCGGCTTCTCTGGAAGCCGCCAGTTAGGAGTCGGCTTATCTCGAAGTCGTCCCTGGGACTCGGCCGTGAGGGGCAGTCGGTGGCCTTGCCGTCGACTCTCAAAAAGTGTCTCTTCATCTTTGAGTCTTGAGGGGCACAGCCTGCCCCGATGTCTTGAAAGGTTCAGGGGCTCGGGTTAGCCTACCCGTGGCCCATTACTCTGACAATCCAGATCCACATTTCCACCAATCACTTTCTCCTCTATTTGAGGGGAACCCCTTGGATCTAGATCTTGGAGTTCTTGGTGTTCTCCTTCTTGCTCTTCCTCTCATTTTCTCCATAGCTTTCGTTGCTTTGGTGGGATTTGAGAGAGAAGGACTTGGGCACTCTGTGTGCCCTTGCCATTGCATTTGGTGCATCAGTTTGAGTTCTCCACGGTGATACATGGAAGTTACAAGTTGAGAAGCTTATTACTCTTGGGTTCTTAGTGCCCTTGAGCTTGTTCCTCTTGGGTGCTTGGGCGCCCTAGACGGTTGGTGGTGTTCGGAGCTCAATCATTGTGGTGTAAACCTCCGGGCAAGCGTCGGGGTCTCCAATTAGGTCATGGAGATCGCCCGAGCAATTTAGCGAGTACAGTGACCTCCCAAGGGTTGCCAAAGTGTCTGGGTTCGGTGACCGCCCCAAGGGTTGCCATTTATGCAGGTTGGTGACCGCCTTCAAGGTCCCTTAGTGGAATCACGGCATCTTGCATTGTCTTGGCGTGAGGAGATTACGAGTGGCCTAGTGGCTTCTTTGGGAGCATTGTGCCTCCACACCGCTTCAAACGGAGATTAGCATCCGTAAGGGTGTGAACTTCGGGATACATCCTCGTCTCCACGTGCCTCGGTTATCTCTTTCCCGAGCCTTTACTTATGCACTTTACTTTGTGATAGCCATATTGTTTCTTGTCATATATCTTGCTATCACCTAGTAGTTTATCTTGCTTAGCATAAGTTGTTGGTGCATGTCGGAGAAAATGACCACGGGTAGCCTAGCCGGCTCCCCCTGGCTCTTCAGAAAAATTACAGGCCGATCGAGCCTTCAAGCATCCAAGGCGTGGGGTCGCCTTCCCCTGGCCGACTGTCTCTCAGGCCGACTATTGGCAGGCGGCCCGGCCCTAAACCCTCGTGAGGAAAGCCACGAGAGGGCCGACTCCAAGAAGCCGGCCACGAGAAGGCCGACTCCAAGAAGCCGGCCCCCAGCAGGCGGCCAAGAACGTACCCTCAAACACTGCACCCACATAACGGCGATGAGGCGGGCGTGGCTCTGAGTGAAACTGCCACCCGAATCCCGAGCACGCGCCAGCCAAAGTCGCCGTCTGGGGCAGCCATCACCCGTCCGTGGCAATCTGTTGCCATGTTGACCATGGCGCCACCCACGACAAGTTCTGTCGATATGGCCCTTGGCGGTGCCCTTGATCGAGAGACGCCTGGCGGCGAGGCCTCCCGGTCGGCTGGGATGTGGCGGCTCCCAATAGCCGGCTTGCTCCTCCCTCGAAGGCGCCCATTAAGGAGACAACACGAGGTAAGGCTACGGTGAATGCCCGCGGCGGTGATCAGAGCCATGCTTATGCCTCGACAAAGCCCTCGTCATCGGGGAGTGAGGCAGCGATACCCGGCCCCGACAAGACCCCGGCGGTGGGACCTGCTTGTCGACGGGGAAGCCGGCAGTGGCCGGGACCCACTACAGTCGGCGGGCTCCGGTGGCGGAGAAGCCGGCAAACATAGACAACGGCGGCTAGGGCCAGCGCCCAGCGGATTATTATGTACCCACGGGGTAGGCCTATCTAAACCCCAGGGCACCCATGCAAAGGTTGATCTCGATAGTTTACACACCACATTGAGGGAAGAAGAGAGCTAGCCCTGCCCTTCTTCTTCTTCTCACCGAACAGCTCAAGGAGCCTCTTGTAGCTATTTGTTGATCTAGTGATCGTGCGGAGACCCCTTGAGCAGCGATAAGTGTTATCTCCCGGAGAGCTCGAAGCGGTAAGATTCGCCGGCATGCATGTCTTCGCCTTATCCCGTTTCTAGGCACCGGCGATGTCTTATTGGCTCCCACAAAGATAAGCCACTCGTTGGCATATGTCGCACCACCACCCGACATTTGGCGCCCACCGTGGGGCTGTGTGCACCTTCGTCCGGAGACCTGCTCGGACGGGAACCCTTTCCTTCCAGTGGCGTATAGCCAGCCGACGCCCGATGGCGCTGCCGACAAGGCCGCAAGGCGTCGCCCGGCGCCGCTGGCGAGCTACTATGGCGAGGCTCGCATATCGAGACAAGCCCGCATCCGATGCGGGCACAGGCTACCAGAGAGCCACTCGTCGGCCTCCTCGACCAACTCCGTCTCCGGTGAGCTGCTGCGGACTTAGGTCGGTTGGCACCATCGACCCGATGCTTGTCGACTCCAACACGGCATCACTTGACGCTTTCCCCACCAACATAGTGATCTTCAACGACCCTCTTCCTCGAGCCGACAACAACGGCAGCGCCGTCACCGAGGTACTGGTCATCAGCCACGGCGTCGCCTCTGGCGAGAACGCCCATGACGCCCTGCAAGCGGTGCTGCACGACTTGTCCGTCCCCCTTCCGGCCGACGCCGACGCCGAGACACTAGAGGCACGCCGCCTGCGCCCTCGTTCGCGGAGGGCGAGAAGATAACCTCCATGAGGCGCCTCACGCGAGGCTCACCGGTATTAATCGACAGCGCCGCCTTTAGCACGCCGCCTCCTAACGGGCCAAGCGGGTCGGCGTCGTCAAGCCTTGGCGGAAATCGTCAACATCTTTGGAGCAGACCGCCCGTCTATGCCACGCCCTCGAGAATCTCGCGCCTCCCGATCGGCCGTGGACTAGCTGAATGGATTGGGGGCGGCAAGCTCCCCTAAGACGAGACGCATCCGGCGAGTTGATCGGCGAGCGCGGCGGCATGAAGCCGGCGTCCATGCTGAAAGTCCTCCCCCACGCCGAGAGCACAGTGCGATGTCACGGACACCGACTGCGGGCAACACCCGTACAAGGCAAGAAAAGGAGTCGGCTGCTAGCCGCGGCCGGACTCGAATCTCCATCGGCGCGGCGCGAAGGCCGCCCTCGAGCTGTGGAGCGACGAGGCAACCTGCCTCCTCCTCCGTCTCGTGGGGAGAGATATCCACCCGCCGCCATCACGCATCCGACTCTCGGCGGCCGACTAGGCGCCGTGAAAAATCGGCGAGCAACACGCCGCCATCGGATCGACCGCCTTAAGCGCGATCCTGGCGCTAGAAGAAAGAAGGCGATGTCGGCCCGCCTTGCTTTGGCACCGCATCCGCTGACCTAGCCCTTCCCAAAGGGTTCTCGCTCCCAAGACACGCCCAAGTACAACAGCTCCGTGAAGCGAAAAGATTGGTTGATCGACTACTCCACTGCAGTCCGCATAGCCGATACGTCTCCGTCGTATCTACTTTTCCAAACACTTTTCCCCTTGTTTTGGACTCTAACTTGTATGATTTGAATGGAACTAACCAGATGACGTATTTTTTCAGCAGAATTGCCATGATGTTGTTTTATGTCAGGAAACAAAAGTTCTCGGAATGACACGAAACTCCATGGAATATCTTAGAATAAATAATAAAAATCCTGTAAAGATGAAGACCAGGGGCCCACACCTGTCCACGAGGTGGGGGCACCCCCCCCTCTGGGCGCGCCCTACCTCGTGGGCCCCGGACACCCTCCGACGCCAACTCCAACTCCATATATTGGCTTTCGGGGAGAAAAAATCAGAGAGAATAAATCATCGCGTTTTATGATACGGAGCCACCGCCAAGCCCTAATCTCTCTCGGGGGGGCTGATCTGGAGTCCGTTCGGGGCTCCGAAGAGGGGGATTCGTCGCCGTCGTCATCATCAACCATCCTCCATCACCAATTTCATGATGCTCACCGCCATGCATGAGTAATTCCATCGTAGGCTTGCTGGACGGTGATGGGTTGGATGATATTTATCATGTAATCGAGTTAGCTTTGTTAGGGTTTGATCCCTAGTATCCACTATGTTTTGAGATTGATGTTGCTATGACTTTGCTATGCTTAATGCTTGTCACTAGGGCCCGAGTGCCATGAATTCAGGTCTGAACCTATTATGTTTTCATGAATATATGTGTGTTCTTGATCCTATCTTGCAAGTCTATAGTCACCTATTATGTGTTATGATCCGACAACCCCGAAGTGACAATAATCGGGATACTTCTCGGTGATGACCATAGTTTGACGAGTTCATGTATTCACTATGTGCTAATGCTTTGTTCCGGTTCTCTATTAGAAGGAGGACTTAATATCCCTTAGTTTCCAATAGGACCCCGATGCCACGGGAGGGTAGGACAAAAGATGTCATGCAAGTTCTTTTCCATAAGCACGTATGACTATTTACGGAATACATGCCTATATTACATTGATGAATTGGAGCTAGTTCATGTCACCCTATGTTATGATTTGTTACAAGGCGAACCGCATCCGCATAATTATCCATCACTGATCCGGTGCCTCTGAGCTTTCCATATACTGGTCTTAAGCTTATTTACTTTTCCGTTACTCTTGTTACAATCACTACAAAATACCAAAACATTACTTTGATGTCTTTACTTTTGTTACGCTACCACCACTATCATATTACTTTGCTACTAAACACTTTGCTGCAGATACTAAGTTTCGGTGTGGTTGAATTGACAACTCGATTGCTATCTTGGAGAATATTCTTTGGCTCCCCTTGTGTCGAATCAATAAATTTGGGTTGAATACTCTACCCTCGAAAACTGTTGCGATCCCCTATACTTGTGGGTTATCAAGACCTTTTTAAAGGCGCCGTTGCGGGAGCATAGCTCTATTCTTTGAGTCACTTGGGATTTATATCTGCTGGACACTATGAAGAACTTGAAAGGCGCTAAGACAACAATTTATCCCTCAACTACGAGGGGAGGTAAGGAACGCCATCTAGCTCTACACTTGATTCACCTTACATTATGAGTAAGCTAGCGACACCTATACCGCTTCGCTATTAGCTTCGATATATCGCATGTTATTGATGATGCCATACGCTATGCATGATACTTATGATGAAACTACTTCTATGCTTGATACTACATGCTGTCGATTGTCAAAACCGGCGGATCTTGAGTAGGGGTTCGGAAGCGTGCGTCTAGGCGGATGGTAACGAGGAGACAAGGGACACGATGTTTTTACCTGAGTTGGGCCCTCTCGATGGGTAAAACCCTACTCCTGCTTGATTAATATTGAGATCGAGAGGCTAAACCCTAGAAGCTAGCCTATGGTATGATTGTTGTTAGCCCCTCTGGACTAAAACCCTCCGGTTTATATAGGCACCATATAGGGTTAGGGTTACACACGATCGGGTTACAATGGTAGGAGATCTACATATCCGTGTCATAAGCTTGCCTTCCACGCCAAGAAAGTCCCATCCGGACACGGGCCGAAGTCTTCATAGTCCAGAGTCCGGCCAAAGTCATAAGTCCGGCTATCCGGACACCCCTAATCGAGACTCCCTCATTAGCCCCCAAACCCGGGCTTCAATGGCAGCCGAGTCCAGTAGCGTGGGTGTCTTCGGTATTGCAAAGCGGGTTCTTCTCCAAATCATGTGTACTTGTTGAATAGTGTCGGCTTCTTGTAAATATCGTGCTCCTCGGCTTCCCGCCTAATAATGGCCATCTTCCGTGTTGAATGAATCACGAAAAGCGGTATTTTACATTTACCCCCTAGCTGCGCCAAATGAGCTGCCTATATAAGAGGCGAGGATCTAGATCAGAATCACACCATCTTCCCTTGCGAGCTTTCATCGGGTGCATCTGATAGAAACCCATTCCATCATGGACCGATCGTGCGGCTCCTCCTCTCGCCTCCTAGTCCTCAGCCTAGAGATTGGAGAGATGCTTGTCGGTGGGAGCAGCGCCTATGGGATCACAAGAATCCCTAATCTGATCGTGAGGCGGCAGGTGCGAGAAGAAGCGGATCAAGCAGATAGCTACGGTTTCCTTATCCAGTTCGGGGCCTTGAGATCGTAAAACCCTACTCCTGCTTTGGTGGTTTGTTTATCGTGTTCTTGAACTAGCAATGGGGCGTGAGGAGCTCAAAAGCGAATCCTCCTCACAGTGCCTTGGGCCTCCTTTTATAGGGAAAGGGGTTGCCACAGTGGCACAGGGAGGTGGAAAGGCTCTGATGATCTGAGTTTATCCCTTGCATTACATGACAAGGCGCCTTTAATCACGTTTTGCTTAGGTGTCCTTGCTTTATCGAGGGGGGGAGAGCCTGTCTCGTAAAATCGCCGCTCCCTTCGTGTCGACCAGCATACGGCCAGCGGTGCCAGCGGTGCCATGTAAGCGAAGGCGGTGAGGTGGCAGTGGTGGGTCTCCACGAAGATCGCTTGCCGCCCGCAGTGCACCTTAGCCCGGTTGGGTCGGCAGCTACATCTGGCTGATGGTGGAGGTTTGATTGGCGTGGGCGATGGTGGCCCTATGGGTGTTCTTGGCAAGGGTCTTGCCGGGGCCCGGCAAAGTGTCTTCTGGGGCCCAACAAGGGTCTTGTCGTGGCGCTCTTTGTCATCCCGGCAAGGCTCTTGCGGGGGCCCCTTGGTCCTCCTTGGCAGGATCCATGCAAGGAGTCGTCATCTTCTATAGTGTGTATTTGATCTTGAATGTCTTCACAAAGATCTGCATGCCACCACAGGGATTTCTCGAATCCTTGCCCCATGGGGGCGGTGGACTCAAGGTGATTACGCTCTAGGTGTGGGTGACTGCCCTTGCAAAGGGTCTTGCGGGTTTGCTAAAACTGCCTCCGGCAAGGATCTTGCTTGAATCGCAAATCCCCTTGCTCTTTGTGGTCTTGGTCTTGGCGTGTTACGCTCCTTTCGAGCTTGGCCTTTGGCTCACCTCCCTTGCCTTGCTTTCGGTCACGGTGATGTCTGCGGCTCAGACTGCGTGCACAGTTATAGGGGTACAAAAGTGTACCCTCTCTTTGTCACCGACGAGCCCCGAGGAACTGGGCCTACGTAAAGCGCAATCGCGTCGTTAGGCTAGGCCCAAAAATAGTGCGGGTAGGCGGGGTGGTTTTACGCGGTAAGTCTCTTCGTGCCTTTCGTTTCTCATGCCTCCAGCGTGGCTCGGTGTGGGAAGGCGTGCGTGGCGTGGGCGGCATGCCATGGGGCTGAGCTCTGCGTGCATCGTCCGCGTCGTAGTAAAGGGGCGGTTCGCGCCTTCCCATAAGCGGAGGGGCGTGGGCGCGGCCCATTCTTGAGCGGGGCCAAGGCATGGTCTTCAAGGCGTCCACTCCCCCACGATCCGGGGTGGGGAGAGTCTCCTCACCCATCGCCTTGGTCCCTGCGCGCCTACGCGTGGCTCTCATGCGCTTGGGGTGGCGAGCGGTGGGCCCGAAACCGAGCCGTCGCGAGGGCTGGGGCGCAGGTTGGTCGATTCCTGCGCCTTCACGTCTTGATTGGCTGGCCAGGCGGCGAGCCCCCACCCGTTCCTTTATAAAGAGCAGGAGGGGGATGGCATCCGCATTCTTCCATCTCTCCTTCCTTGACCTGCTCCCCCCTCCATCCGCCATGGAGAGAGAATCTGGCCCTTCAGCGGTGGCGGCAGGTCGCCGCTCGACAGCGCGTCCTTCCTTCTCCTGCACCTGCAGTGTGTGAGCCAGCAGCGAGGGAAGGGAGAGTGGCGAGCCGTGGGAGGCAGGCGCTTCGAGAAGAGGAGGAGCCCAGGGTGGCACTTGGGTCTCGCCTCCGCTAGTAGTTCCTCCCCATGGAGGCCATGTTGGGGATGACCCTTGCAGAGTTCTTCGTCGAGGCTGCGCCCGGCCGCCTCGCGTCGTCGCCGTCTCCCGACTCCATTATGCGGGAGATGGGCTGGAACCGCATGGGTCATTGCGGCTGCACATGAGGGCTGTGGGATCAGGATGCAGCGAGTTAGCGTCGACAGCCCCTCATGTGATGTATCTTCGTCGGGGATGGAAGGCGTTCGCTCATATCCACCGCTTGATGGAGGGCTCGCTCTCCATTTCAAGGCGATGGAGGCGGCCTCCTCTCGTCAAGGTCTTGGGCTCTTCGGGACCGGGCAAGGTGCTGCGTGGAAGCTCTTGATAGCGAACTCCTCCTCGGCGGGAGTGGCGAGGAAAGGCGGCGGCAGCGGCAGCGAGGGTAGCGGCGGCGGATGGTGGTCCGACTAGGTGTCGAATGGCGCTCTCGTGCGGCACCGCGACCCCATCATCGTGTCGGTGGCTCCCTAGAACTTCTGGGAATTACGTCTCCTTGGGCGGATGGCGTTGGGAGAAGCTGCGAGAAGAGGAAGAGGGAGGCGGGCGGCAAGGCCGTCAAATCAGAATCTGTGAACACGCCGGCGCCTTCGGCCGCGTCTTTGACGATCCTGCCGCCTCGTCTTGACTCTGCTTCCGTAGCTGCCATCACCATCCAGCCTTGAGACGGCCACGAGATGTTCTCTTGGTGTCTCCACCACCCGTAGCTTCGCTAGGCGCCCCTACGCCCTTTCGCCTCCTTGACCTGCCTCTGAGAGAGGGACAAGAAAGGGATTCTGAGCACCTTATCTCTTTTAGCTTGTAAGCCTTTGGGCCTTAGCTGAATTTAAAACTTGTAATCCCATTATTCATGTTTTCATTCCCCATGGGTTATACACAGTGGAATGTTTTTAGTGAAAAGGGATGCTTCTTGGGTCATTTGTTTGCGGGTAGAACCATGACAAAAATAAATCCTTGATATCCCTAAGATAAACATTTCCTTGCCCGACAACGAGGCCTGTAGTCTTCCCCTTGATCGACCTTTCTCACGCTTTTGGCGGAGGCAGGGATGAGGTGGGTTCGGGCTCCTCGTTTCATCCTTTTTGCATCGCGACTCGACCAAACCTGGCCCGAGGCGAGGCCCTAGGGCCTAGAGTTTTAGGGGCCACGGTAGCTTTGGGAAAAGCGAGGTTTCACATACCTCAGTCCATAAGGAATGCATGATAAGGGATGAAGAACTTATCGAAGATGTAGCCCGGCAACTCTGGTTTGCCGTGGGTGAATCTTTACTTGCTTGACCCGGCATCTTGGCTTGCGGGGTCTAGAATCAGTCTGTCCCTCTTCTCTTTTTAGTCCTCAAGTGATCCGGCAAGGATATCATGAGTCCTGCGAACCAAAGAAGACAAAGAATGGCAAAGAGGCGTACACTCGACCGTAAGCTAGGGGTTAGTGGCGCTAAGCACTATCAACCTAACCAAGGGCGAGACTCGACCTAGCATGCATGCTATAACTTAGGCGCGGCCTTCATTTATTATGCTCGAAGTGCTGCTGGCTTTGTACAAAAGGTTACATGCATCATCGGCAATGCTTGTACAAAAGGTGGCTTGCCGGGGGCCCGACAAGCCGTGCCTCCTGGTAAAACTTGCGAAGATGCTCAATGTTCGAGTTACTCACGGAGCGGCATCTTGATCTCCAAGTGGACTGCGCCGGACTGGTGACTCGTATTACCCGATAAGGGCCTTCCACTTTGGCGTCAACTTGTTGGAATTCTTGGCGATTGAGCGCGAAGGACAAAGTCGCCTTCCTCAAGGCTTCGGGCATGAACCTTGCGGCTATGGTAGCGGCGCAAAGGCTTCTTGGTAGCATGCTGCTCTCACGGCCGCCCGAAGGCGATCTTCCTCAAGGATCATTCGTCATCTTGCATGATTGCTCTTGCTCAAGCTCGTCATAGCGAGCACTTTCGAGTGACCCGTATATGAGTTCGATGGGAGAGGCTGCTTCTGCCCGTATACTAGGGCAAAAGGTGTACGGCCCGATGGCTCGATTTGGCGTCGTCTGATCGACCAAGAACCGCCCGGCAACTCATCAATCCGGCGCCTTCCACTCTTGCAGCCTGTCAAAGGTCTTGGTCCTTAAGCCTCCGCGTACTTCAGCATTTGCTCTCTCGGCTTGACCATTGCTTGGCGGGTGAAACAGCAGGCGAAGCAGAACTTTCTTCTTAGGTCTTGGGTATATTGCATCAAAGTGCGGCTTGTGAAGCGTAATGCCGTTGTCGGTGATAACCTGTTGGATGCGTAAGCGGCACACTAGTCCCTTGAAGAACTTGGCGGTGGCCGGGTTGTGACCTTCCTCCTTGCCTCCACCTCCGGCCACTTTGTGAACTTATCGATTACAGCGTACAAGTACTCAAAGCCCGACGGCCAGGGAAGGGCCCGATATGTCGAGCCCCGGACCAGAAGGGCGGGAGAGAGGAATGGTTTGAAGGGCTTGGCTGGCTGATGAAGCTTCTTTGAATGGGCCGACACGCTTCACACGGTGACTAGTGTCGCCGCATCTGGAGGCGGTGGGCGAAGAAGCCTTGCGAAATGCCTTGCGGCAAGGGCCCTTGACAATGTGGGATCCACATATGCCTCCGTGTATCTCCGCCAACAGCTCGATCCTTCCTCTCGAGGATACACTTCAATTTCACACCGTTCGGCCTCTTTACATGCAGGGCGTCATCGGCGAACTGGTACAAAGAGTAAACTGACGGGCTACTACTGCTTCTTCCTGCTCCTGGGAAGTTCCCTGTTGGAGGAATCGGACGGTATGTTGTGCCTGCGCTGGAGCCTTGGGCTGCGGCGAGACTAAAGGCATTTCCTCCGCTATAGGGCGGCTGTCTCGGCGGCAAGAGCTTGGCGCTCCGCCGGAGCGATAGTCCGTGGCGGGCTCGGTATCCCGGCAACATCCTTCTTGGCGGCTCGAGGAGCTCGGCGAGGAAAAGTACTTGCGGGCCTGATTTCCTCCTCTTATTCTACTCTGTTGATGGATCAGCGGATGGCTGAGTTAATTTGAAGCACAAAAGGTACTGGTTCCCGAGGTAGCTTGAGGACAGCGTTTTGGCGAGTGTAACGGCGATGTCGTTCTCCGCTCGAGGAGCGTGTTCAACTGTATCTGGTCGAAGCGCTCTTCCGACTTTCTCACTTCATCGGCGTGAGCCTTCATCAGCGGGCTCTGGTAATCCTTGTTGACTTGCTTGGCGACAAGCTGCGAGTCTCCACGGCGATGAGTTTCTTGATTCGAGGTCCGCCAAGATCCTAAGACCGGCAAGCAGCCCTACGTACTCTGCCGTATTGTTTGTTGACACCTCCACGGGAAGTGCATACGGATCACGTACTTGAGGTGCTCTCCGGTTAGGCGCGACAAGCGATCGCATGACCCAGCGCCTTATGAGAAAAGCTCCATCAAAGTACATGATCAATCACAACTTGCCTCCTTGCGGGAAAGCGGTCTCTTGGGCCTCTTCGTCGAGCGTTGCGGTCCGATACGCAATGAACTCCGCTAGGACTCGGCTCTGAATCGTGAAGTACTTTCAAACTTGAGGCCAAAATTTGGACAGCTCCGGTGCCCATTCACAATTCTTCCCGTTGCATCCGGTTGTGCAATATCCGTTGCGAGAGGAAGCGAGTAACGACAGTGATCTCGTGTGCACAGGAAGTGGCGCAGCTTCCTCGAGGCCATAAGAAGGCGAAGAGCAGTTCTGCCTGTTGGAGTACCTTGATCTAGCCCCACTGTAGGAGGAACTAACAAAGTAGACGGGTCTTTGCATCATTTTCTTCTTGGCGGCACTTCAAGCTGGCTGTATGTCGTCTACTGCATTGGTGGTGTCGGGCTCTGCGCTGCCATTACCTCGTCGTCAACCCTCTCTGCGCCACTAGTGCGGTGGCTGACAACCTGGTCCGTTGCCGCCAAGTATAGCAACAGCGGCTCCTGTGGCTAAGCGCAACTAGTATTGGCGCGGAGGAAGGTACTTCTTCAAACCTTGCAATGCTGCTTGACCCGGCGATCACTCCATCAGACCCGCCTTTTTAGGATCTTGAAAAGGGAAGAGGCCTTCGGCGAACTTGAAATGAACCTGCCCATGGCGGCGGCGCAACCAACAAGCGGCGCACATCCTTGATTAAACTTGGGTGCTTCAATCTGCTCTATAGCTTTGATTTTGTCGGATTGGCCTCTATCCTGTTGTGACACCAAGAACTCGAAAGCTTGCGGACGGGGCGCCAAAGCAGCACTTCGGGGTTTAGCTTGAGATTGATCTTGCGCGGTTTGCAAATGTTTCTTACAAATCTGGTATGAGGGTTGCCACATCCTTGGTTTTGACCACTATGTCATCCATATAAGCTTCCATATTTCTATGGGCGGGGTTCAAAACCAATCTGGACCGCCCTTGCAAGCGTCGAACCAGCACTCTTCATCCCGAAGGCATCGCATGAAACAATCGTACCGCATGGGGTGATGAATGCTGTTTTCTCTTCGTCTTCTCTTGTCATGAAGATCTGGTGGTGGCGGAGTAAGGCGTCGAGGAATGACAATAGATCACACCCGGCCGTGGAGTCAACAATCTGAGGTCGATCTTGGCGGCAGCGAGGAAGGGTCTTTAGGACAAGCCTTATTGATATCGTGTAATCAATACACAATCTCCACTTCCATTGCCTTGCGCTTTTCGACCCGGATTGGCCAACCCGTTGGATGGAGCACTCCTCTTACCAAACCCAGCTGCTTCCGGTTCCGGATCTCTTCTTTGATGAACACTTGTCGTTCCAAAGCTTGCTTCGACCTTACGCGCGGCGGGCCCGCGCATGAGGCGGGCAACGAGTGGTGCTCAATCACCTCCACAGGGAACACGGGGATGTCGGAGCTTGCCATGCAAACACATCAACATTCGCGCATGAGGAAGGTGGCGAGTCGTCTTCCTATTTGTCATCAAGGGTGGAACTTATGGTAAAAGCTCCTCCGTGCCGTCCTCGTGTGAAACCTTCTTGGTTCCGGAGGTATGGTACAGGCTTCTTGTTTCCGGTGGAGCTCTCTGGCATGCGTCCTCGGCGGCGCTACACTCGAAGAGGCGCTTGCGGAGTGGGTGTCCGAGTCTCACCGGTCTTCTTCTTCTTCTTCCCTCCGGGGTCCCGGCGGCAGGGAGCAAGTGCCCTAGCGGCGGCTCACTTCTGGCCTTCTTTGGTATAGTTGGTCGGCGCAAATCAAGCGCATCTTTCTTCTCGGAGGGATGGTGATGATCGTCACGAGGTCTGGCATCTTGGTGTTATAAGCGTGGTGTGGCGCCGCCATGAAACAGCGCTGGGCGACCAAGGATCCCGTTGTAGGGCAAGGGGATATTGGCAACATCAAACCACGATCCTCCCGTCACTATGCAATTCAGGCCGCTTCAAGTCACGGGCAGCGTGACCTTTCCTTAGGTTGGCTTCTTCCGGGTTGACCCACGAAGCGTGCCCGTCTCTTGAGGTCTCCATCACGAATCTGCGGTTTCTCGATCACGGCGGCGAGATCAAGTTCAGACCGGCCCGCCATCGACTAGCATCTTCGTCACCTTGAGGTTGCGTATTGTTGGTGAAACCGACAATGGCAAACACCGACCCATGATAGTGCGATCGGGGTGATCCTCGGTGTCAAAAATGATAGGTGTCTTTGGACCACTTGATGACCTTTGGGCATCAAGCAGCAGCTCTGTGGCTGTAATCTCCGCCTTGTTTAAGCGGCGGTGAGAAGTATACAGCGAGTGCCACCGTCGGCCTTTATAGCCTCTGTAGCTTTACGAAACTCTTGGTCGCGGATTAAATGCGTCCTCTTCGTGATCGTCGTCTTACGGCTTTCTATCCGCGGCCCAGGCCGGACCTCTCTGTGTTTATCCTTGCCGTATTTGCTGCCTGGCGTCACGCTTCTTATCGGACCCTCGAGCACCGTCAGGGCCTTCTCCTTGTCCGCCTCTCATCTCAGCCCTCTGCTTCTCGCGAGAGCTCAACCTGTCGGCAGTCTTGGAGCATGGCCTTTGGTGTGATGGATCTTGCTGATGTCGCTTGTCGGAGTTTCCGGCTCTCGGCAGCGCCAAAATAGGAAGGTGACACATCCGGCAACTTCCTTACCGGGTCATCTACCTTGGTTTTCTTGGTGGGCCGGCGTCATCAGATCCTCGACGGCAAGCAGCGGCTTTACCTTTGTGCTTCTGTTGCGGCGTGCCGGCCTTTCTTAGCGAGGCGTCAATATCCTCATCGAGGGTCGGTTTCCACGCCGGCATCTTCGCCGGGGTACTTCCTTCCCTCTTCAGCTCGGACACATCTGGCAGCAAGAACATAGAGTTCTGCTACATCTTTCACCTTGTTCATTGCCATCTCTTCGCGCATCTTGCGGTTACGCACGTTCTGATGGAGCAGCGATGATGATGGGTGGGGTGGCTTGTCGAGGATATTGTCTTGTGCCGGCTGAACCTCTGTATATACTTGCGGAACTCTCGCCTCCTTACGGGGAATGGCGTGCAGGTCACTAGCAGCCATGGGCTTGGTGGCCTCGATAAAAGCCCACGAACTCATGGCACAAATCCGACCAGGAGGAAATAGAGTCTACCGGCAAGTGCATCAACCATGACATGGCGTTGGGTTTAGAGCCAGCGGAAAGTAGTCGCAAGCACCTTATCGTCGCGGAGCTCCGGCAGCTTGCATCGCCATGGTGTAGATCTTGAGAACTCGGAAGAGGTGGGTCTTGCCGATGTACTTACAGCCCGTCGGGTTTGAAAGTGCGGTGAGTGGGCCCTTTGGAACTACCGAGCTCATGGGTAAAAGCGGACAGCCTACCTCGTAAAGGTAGGCCTCCGAGAACTCTCCGGTGCGGGTGGCACCGAGTGAAGCCCTGCTACGCTGTCCCGATTGGTGGCGCGCTCAGCGTCGGCGCTTCGATAGTGGTTGGCGTCTTCATGTTCTCGTTCGAAGAACTTGGCGCTGATCCTGATGGGCCCGTGGGTGGGACGATGCTATGGAATTTAAATGCGCCCGTAACGTCGCGGCAGGCTGGCGCCCATGATGCGAGGCGAGGAGGCGAAGTGCACCGTGGTGGCAGCGCCCGGCTTTCACCTGCCAGCGGTGCGTGGGACTCGTCGGGCGTCGGCCAGAGGCTCCACGGTTTCGGTTCGTCTTTGTTAGCCACCGCAGCAAAGGCTTGGATAGTGTCTCTCCATTCGTCGAGTTTCCCGTAGTGGGAGGAAAATCGAGGAGCAACTTCTGGCAGCGCCCGAGAGCCTGCTGGCGTTGGTGGCAGCGAAACCTGCCGCGGATCACGGCAGCCCGACTTGACCATGTCGAAGGAGCTCTATCACGACCCAGCGGTCACATGCCATCTTCACCGGCGCCTCGGCGAGTGGGCGGTCTTCTAAATCCGGGAGTGGCGCTCGGGGCTCTTTCATGGCGGCCTTGGGGTCCTCGGCGGAGATTCGCCCGTTCGCCATCGCCCGCTTGAGAGGGCGCACCGTCGGCGCCGGCGTGGGAGTCTTGGAAGCCCTCGCCGCCTTCCGGGCGAGAGTGGCAGCGATCTTGGAAGGCCCGCGCCACCAGCGGAGAGGCCTGGCTCCGTCTTTAGATTTGGCGTGCGGCCCGTTACAGTGCACGAACATCGCCGCCTCCCAAACCGGCTGTTGGGGCGGTGTTGGTGTTATGATGACGTCGCCCGGTCCTTCTGCGACCGGTCCGCTGCTTTCGCTGCGTGGGGCGGATGTCCGGCTTCAAGCGGGCCAACGCCACCGTCATCTTCTTCTTAGGCGCCATAGCGATGAAAAGCGTCGAACTAACTGCTAGAGCGATTCTCTGGCTGCGCCCCCTACAGCGGCGCCAAAGATGTCGGTGGGAGCGACACCTATGGGATCTAAGAATCCCTACTACGGTCATGAGGCGCGAAGTGCGTGAGAAAGCGGATCAAGCAGATAGCACGGTTTCCTTATCCGAGTTTGGGCCGAGGATGAGTAAACCCTACTCACTGCTTTGGTGGTTTGTTTATCGTGTTCTTGAACTAGCAATGGGGCGTGAGGAGCTCAAAAAGCGAATCCTCCTCCTGGTAGCCTTGGGCCTCCTTTTATAGGGAAAGGGGTTGCCACGGTGGCACAGGGAGGTGGAAAGGCTCTGATGATGCGAGTTTATCCCTCGCATTACATGACAAAAGCGCCTTTAATGCGTCTTGCTTAGGTGTCTGCTTTATCGGGGGCGGGGAGAGCCCTGTCTCGTCGTCGCCGCGCTCCCTTCGTGTCGACCACAGCGCCATACGGCCAGCGGTGCCAGCGGTGCCATGTAAGCGGCGGCGGTGAGGTGTACGATGGTGGGTCTCCACGAAGATCCGCTTGCCACCTGCAGTGCCTGCCCAACTGGTTGGGTCGGCGGTGCATCTGAGCAGTGGTGGAGGTTTGATTGGCGTGGGCACGATGGTGGCCCTACGGGTGTTCTTAGCAAGGGCCTCGTTGTAGCCCGGCAAGGGTCTTGGCGTGGCGCTGCTTGTCATCCCGGAAGGCTCTTGCGAGGGCCTTGTGGTCCTCCTTGGTGGGATCCCGCCAAGGTCGTCATCTTCTATAATGTGTCGATCTTGAATGTCTTCACAAAGATCGCATGCCTGCAGGGATGTCTCGAATCCTTGCCCCATGGGGCGGTGGACTCAAGGGTGATTCGCTCCGTGGGTGTGGGAGCTGAGACTGCCACGGCAAGGGTCTTGCGGGTTTGCTAAAACCGCCTCCGGCAAGGATCTTGCGGGATCTTCTTGAGGGAGTCCGCCCGTCCTTTGCTCTTTCTGGTCTTGGTCTTGGCGTCGTTACTGCTCCTTCGAGCTTGGCCTTACCTTAGCTCACCTCCCTTGCCTTGCTCGGTCTGGTGGTGCCCAGCGGCTCAGATTGCCGTGCACAGTTATAGGGGTACAAAAAGTGTACCCCTCTTTTTGTCTACCGACAATGCTCCATCCCCCTTGCAATGAGTTAGTGGCGCTCAAACCAAGGGGTTTCTTCCCCAGCCTTCATGGTTCGGTTTGAGCGGACTGCGCCACCTATAAGGCGGAAAACAAGCGGAGAGTGTCCCCAGTCCCTCCGAGGAGGCGGGTATGCCTTGTCCCTTATTTGATAAGAGGGCTCGGTTTCCAATTCATCCGTTTCTCAGGGGCTTACGGGTTCTATGGCCTCGGTTGCACAACCTTACGCCTGCCTCCATTACGCATATTGCGGGCTTCGTGGCCCTTTGCGAGCTGTTTTGGGCATCGAGGCTCATTTCGCGTTGTGGAAGAGGTTGTTACGCCTCGTACCCCGTTCTCGGGAGAATTCGATATATCAAGTGGGCGGAGCGAACTATAGCGCATCACGGGACGGATATCTATCGGAACCCGAAAAGCGTCCGAACTGGCCGGAATGGTTTGATATAGAAGATGTCCCCCTGCGGACCCTATTGGATCGGCCTCCGGATTCGATAATGCTCCTTTGAAGAAAGCGTCTAAGCTGGCGTCCACGGAGCCCTCGGAGGGAAAATAGCGGGGCGTCCTTTACGATGAGCGAATAAGGTTGTTGGCTCATTCCGGATGACCATGATCGGGGTCATGGCCACATGCATTATCACGAAGTGCGGCCGCTCCGGTATAGGGCCACCCATGTGGGATTTCAGCGGGGAGGATGATGCCACCCGCCATGCCGTAAGGGCGGGATCGATGCATGTCGATGAAGATCTTGTCGCATTGTACAAGGGAGAGAGGAAGAATTTCTTCGTGTCAATCCTCGGGGCCGGGTTTTACGTGAACAATCCTCCAAGCTGGGTAGCGGACATTTCTTTTTGTCCATCCGATCCATATTCCCATAGTTAAGTATCTCATTTTGTGATTTCGGTGAGGCTGCGCCGGGCGTAAAGGATATAAATAGCCTGCCTCCACAACCTGAAGATCCGGAGCGGTTCCTCGTCCGGCCTCCCAAGAGGATCCGGACATATCGGTGGAGCTGATCGATGGGGTATTTCACCGGTGAGCATTGATAATGCCACAGTTGCCATTCTGACGATTACCGGAAAATTTCCCTCCTCGCGATGGCTGAGACCGAAGCCCCAAAACTTTGAGAATGATTCGTCCTTGCCTATTTTTGATCAGCGTATACCAGCGGTGTTTTGCAGGGGGGCCCTTGAGGCGCAAGGCCGAACTGCGGCTGGCTAACAACAAGGGCATACGGCCCAATGTGAGCTAAAAAGAGTGCGGTCCGGATGAAGTGCGGTATAGCGGTATGGCATATCACCTTATTCGAGGTTTTATTCGGAAGGCATACTAATGATCGTGCTCTCTTGAGGAAAAAAGCTCGCGGACTATGTCGGGGAGGTTGCCAATCGAGCCTCTGCCGGCCAGGCTTCAAGCCGAGCCCGAAGCCTTGGCCGAACACGAGGCGTCGTTGGATGCTCCTCAGACAAAGGATGCGACAGTTGTCCGCCACCAACTCCGAGGTGGAGAGTGCCATGAATCACAGGCGCCGCCGGGACAATTCTTCGTGACACATGTTTCTCCCAAGAAGCGTTGAATGCCTTGAGTTCGGAGATCGCACCTCCGTGCTGCTCAAGATGGTCTAGCGAGCCATGGAGCAGTATGTAAAAGACATCTGTGAGGAAATTTAACGATTATATATGCGGTAGCCCCGAGACTTGAAATAGTTAGAAAAACTAATTTAAGGATCATTTATTGTCTGAGATCTTCTGAGAAAAGAATACCCAACTGTCCGGGGAGCTTGAAGAGTGCAAAGCCCAACTTGAGGCCGCACAAGCCACGGAGGGGAAGCCAAAGACCCCCTCGGTAACATCGCTTTTAAAAGATAAGTATGTTTGAAGTCGGCGTGTATATAGATCTGATAATAACATTGCAGATGGCGCGGGGTAGATCCGGACAAGCAACAGCTCTTGCGCGGTTAAAGGCGGCGAGCGTGCTTACGAGGTGAGGCGGGAGAAAAATAATCTCAAGATGCCAACACCCATTTGGGTGAGGAACTAAAAGATGTTCGTGCCCGGTTGTCGACTCCGTTAAGGATAGCTGGCTTAACCGGTAGCGGCATTTTAGTAAGTGCTTAAGCGAACTTTGAAAAAAAAGTTGCGAGGAAGTCGACTAACGAGTTATGTATGTAGGTATGCTCACGAGCCGTCCTGCGGAGAAATGCCGGTTCTGGGTGACCTTCTTCGAGCTCTTACAATGCATGAGCGAGTTGGCGGTGATGAAAAGCGTCGCCCAGGCCTTGTGGCCATTTGTCTCCCCTGCCGAAGGCCTTGGGGAGCTTGCGAGAGAGGCTCGGGGGCCGGGCGCTTCGATTATGGAAGATATCGGCCTGCCGTCAAAGCGCCGAGGGAGGCTGGGCCATGGTGAAGGCAGCGGTACGAAGGCTGACCCAAACCACATGGCCAAGGTTGGACTGTGGGGCCAGTGGGAAGGAGATCCTGTGAGCTTAGTGTGCGG
Organism: Aegilops longissima; assembly: GCA_021605205.1. Taxonomy (NCBI): domain Eukaryota; kingdom Viridiplantae; phylum Streptophyta; class Magnoliopsida; order Poales; family Poaceae; genus Aegilops; species Aegilops longissima. Next base: position 615,443,019 of record CM038678.1, read on the forward strand.
CCGGGTAGAATTGGCGCAAAGTATTCCCAGCGGGAATGTAAACTAGACAGCACTGTTAGATGGCATTGAGGAGGAATACAATCGATCAAATTGACTATGTAATTTAAGGTGACATGTAAAATGCCTTCTATCCGGATTGTAGATCGTTTGTCTTAGCGGACCTTTTAAGCTTCAACTCGGGAACCAATAGTGCAGGTGTGTCCGAATACCCTCACGGTTATATAAAAACCGGGGCATGCGTGGAGACCGGCGTAGGGGTCATTAGTGCTTTATCGGACAAGTGCCCAACTAGTTATGTTATATTACATGGTTAGTAAGAAACATCTTCCGGGAGAATAGTTCGTTTAGGGTTCCTTTCCCTGGGAGGCATGCCCTAAAGTGCATGTCGGGACTGTGAAAAAGCGAGAAAAACATCAGGGGCAGATAAATAAATAGGTAAGAAATCTTCTTTTAGTTCACCGACCGAATATTCTCTTAAGAATGCTAACTTTTGGCTTCACCGGTATGAGGTACACATCCGGCTGACCGGCGGTAACAATCAGAGGTGCTCCTTTACCACCTAGCGAACAATCGGGAGCGTGAGGGTAAGCACGAGGAGCCGAACAACCCAGCTTGGCCAAAACTTAAGTCATGTCGATGCATATAATGGTGAATAAAGGTACATGCGGAAGTGTGACACATGTATTGGGCATGAAGCCCTTATAATTAAGCTTACGTGAAAAGCCCCGGTACAATGAGCAGCGATAGCGCGTCAAGTGTGTGCGAACAATGCGATAATGAGCCTTCAAGGCTTGAAAGAAAAAGGAGGAGAAGGAGAAAAATAGAAGACAACTAGAATGTAAAATATGGACAAAGGAAGAGCGAACTCGAATCCGGCGCTAGGTGTAGAATCTTCGGAGGCGTGCTGCGTTCCATGGGTTCGGCTCGAGTCGGTTATCGATGCATCTCGTGGGCGATGCGCTCCACGGTCAGGACTTGATGCGATGATAAAGGACCTTCCCATTTGGGCTTTAGTTTGTCCTTTTTCTTTTCCGGGCGTAGAACTAGCTTCGCCAACATTGTAAGTTTTGGCCCGTACTTCTACCTTTGATATCTTGAGCCTGCTGTTGATAGAATGCGGAGCGGGCTTTTGCTCGTCACGCTCCTCCTCCAAAGCGTCAAACTGTCCTGCCGATCGAGCTCGGCTTCTCTTTCTTCGTACATGCGCCGTGTGGTGAGTCATGAATTATATCGCGAGGCATAACTGCCTCTGCGTCGTATACCATAAAGAATGGTGTGAATCCGATTAAATGCGATTCGGGTGGTCCGCAGCCCCAGTCTGAGTCGAGCTCCTCTACCCGGTCGTGTTAGATTCCTTGAGGACCGCACTAATCTGGGTTTGATGCGCTCATAATTAGACCATTTGCTCGCTCAACTTGACCGTTAGTTTGAGGGTGATAGGCTGAAGCGTGGTCGAGCTTAATGCCCATGTTTTTGCACGAGTTTGACCTCGTCGGCCGTAAAGTTCGTGCCGTTATTAGTGATTATCTTTGTGGGGACACCGTAGCGGTGTCGACCTCGATATTAAGTCTATCACGGTTCGGATTGACCGTCTTGACAGGCTTGGCCTCTATCCATTTGGTGAATTTATCCACCATGACCGGTAGGTATTTTTGCTTGTGGGTTCCCCCTTTAAGGGGTCCGACCATATCAAGCCCCGGACCCGCGAAGGGCGGTGATGGGTATAGTTTTGAGGGTGGTGGGTGGCATGTGGCTTTGATTAGCAAGAGCTGGCATCCGGCGCATCGTTGGACTAAGTCTGAGCATCTGCCGGGCCGTCGGCCAATAAAATCATGTATGGAAGGCCTTGCCTACAAGGGCCGGGCTGCGGCGTGGTGCCGCCGAGTCGGCATGTATTTCAGCGGAAGATTCCGCCCTTCCTCTTGGAGATACACCTTTGAAGGACTCGGTTGTGCTTTTCTTATAAAGCTCTCCCTCATGGACTTTATAGGCTTTAGATCGCCGCACTATGCAGCGGGCCTCGTTTTGGTCCTCGGGAAGTTCTGCTGGTTAGGTAGGCTAGGAATGGTTACGTCCCGGGGCAATGACTGCCATTATTCGTGGGCTGAGGTGTTATTTCGTTGGTAGAACCACCAAGCGTGTCGAGAATGTTGATTGTGGAGGCGGTGCGGTTGGGTCGGGTTGTTATTTCGGACTCTCCCTCCCATATCTGGATGGCTTGAACAGCCTCTCTAGGAAGATGTTGGGGGGACAGCATCACGCTTTGCACCGATCGTGCCAACACGTCTGCTACTGGTTGTTATCCGGGCTATATGGTGAAATTCGAGCCCCTCAAACCGGTGGCATTTTAGGGCGGCATTGCGATAGGCTGCCATTTTGGATCCTTGGCATCAAAGTCTCCATTTATTTGGGATATCGCGAGGTTGAATCGCGCACCTCTAGGCGTTGAATGCCCATGGAGACTGCCATCCGGAGACCATGTAGAAGGGCCTCGTATTGGCTGCGTTGTTGGAGTCCGTATACATTATCTGGAGTGCGTATTGAGCTGTATCTCCGGTTGGGGACGTCGAGCGATGCAGCTCGGGCCAGCCAACATTTTGGAGTCGTCGAAGTGCATTATCCGGTTGGAATATCGTAGTACTCTTTAGGGAGTTGACGGTCCATTCAGCGGCGAAGTCGGCAAAACCTGCGACTTAATAGCTCTGCGTGGCTTATAGGTTATGTCGAGCGGGAGGAGCTCAATGGCCCATTTGGCAATCCGACCCGTCGCGTCGCGGTTGTTTATAATGTCGTTAAGGGGTGCCGGAGGCTCTGTTATTGAACACTCTTGAAAGTAGTGTCGCAGCTTACGGGATGCCATAAACACGCGTCGCTATCTTTTGATAATCTTGGTGCCGTGACTTCCATGGAGTTAGGACGGTGGACACGTAGTAAACTGGTTTTGAAGGGGAACTTGTGTCCGTCCGTTTCTCGTTCGACAACGAGCACCGCGCTTACAACTTGATGAGTTGCGCGATGTATAATAGCATTGGTTGGCCCATGTTGGTAGGCGGCCAGGACCGGGTTTGTTGCCAATATGGCTTTTATTTCTTGAGTCCGGTGTGGCGGTATCAAATCCACTCGAAGTGTTGGTCGTCGGAGGGCGATAAAGGGTAATGCCTTTTCTCCCAAGCGGGAGATAAAGCGGCTTAAACCGCCACGCATCGATCAATTTTGTATTTGTTTGAGGTCTTTTGGGATATCAATTGTGATAGAGCTCGGATCTTTGCTGGGTTTGCTTGGTTCCTCTACGGATCGATGAAGCCCAAGAGCTTTCCGGTGATGCGCTTGAAGAGCGCATTTTTCGGGTTGAGCTTGATGTCATATGTTGGAGATTATTGAATGTGAGCCTCAAGTCGTCTACTAGAGTTTCGACATGCTTGCTTTTGGCGACCACATCGTCTCGTATGCCTCCACTGTTTTGCCGATCTGGTTTGCGGACATGTATACGAATCATCGCTGATATGTTGCGCGGCGTTTTTGAGCCCAAAGGGCATTGTGTTGAAGCGAGAATGGGCGTATGGAGTGATGAATGCCGTTGCGGCTTGGTCGAGCTCTGCCATCTTAATTTGGTGGTAGCGGGTATGCATCGAGGAAACACAATGAATCGTGTCCTGCGGTGGCGTCGATGATTTGATCGATGCGGGGGAGGAAGGATCCTTTGGGCAAGCTTTGTTGAGGTCTTTGAAATCGGCGCATAAGGCGCGAGTTTGTCCTTCTTTGGTACCATCACCGGGTTTGCTAGCCAGTCCGGATGTTTTATATCTCGATGAATCCGGCCTCCAATAGTTTGGCTAGCTCCTCTTGTTGGGGAGCGTAGTAATTTCAAAAATTTTCCTCGATCACACAAGACCATGGTGATGGCATAGCAGCGAGAGGGAAGTGTCGTCCACGTACCCTCGTGAACCCGAAAGCGAGGCGTTATAACAAGCGCGTTGATGTAGTCGTGCGTCTCCACGATCCGACCGATCCAAGCACCGAGCGTCACGGCACCTCCGAGTTCTGCACCGTTCAGCTCGATGGCGATCCCGGACTCCGATCCAGCAAAGTGTCGGGGATGAGTTCCGTCGACCTGACGGCGTGGTGGCGATGTTGATGCTCCACCGGCGCGGGGCTTCGCCTAAGCTCAGCGACGATATGACGAAGTGGAATATGGTGGAAGGGGCACCGCTGCGGCTAAGGCAAGATCCGTAGATCAACTTGTGTGTCCTAGGGTGCCCCCTGCCCCTATATATAAAGGAGCAAGGGAGGGAGGAGGCCGGCCCTATGTTTGGCGGCGCCAAGGGAGTCCTACTCCCAGGGAGTAAGATTCCCCTTTCCTAATCAACTAGGAATCCTTCCATGTAGGGGAGGAAGGGAGAAGGAAGTGGAGGAGTAGGAAGGTGGCGGCCCCTTTTCCTAGTCCAATTCGGACTAGAGGGAGGGGGCGCAGCAGCCTTTTCCTCTTCCCACTAAAGCCCATCAAGGCCCATTACTTCTCCCGTAACTCTCCGGTACTCGAAAAATACCGAATCATTGGAACCTTTCCGAACTCCGAATATAGTCGTCAATATATCAATCTTTCGTCTCGACCATTTGAGACTCCTCGTCATGTCCCGATCTCATCCGGGACTCCGAACTCCTTGGTACATCAAAACTCATAAACTCATAATATCACATCGCCGAAACCTTAAGCGTGCGGACCCTACGGGTTCGAGAACTATGTAGACATGACCTAGAACTATTCTTGGTCAATAACCAATAAGCGGAACCTGGATGCCCATATTGGTTCCTACATATTCTCTGAAGATCTTTATCGGTCAAACCGCATAACAACATACGTTGTTCCCTTTGTCATCGGTATGTTACTTGCGAGATTCGATCGTCGGTATCAATACCTAGTTCAATCTCGTTCTTGGCAAGTCTCTTTTCTCGTTCCGTAATACATCATCTCACAACTAACACATTTAGTTGCAATGCTTGCAAGGCTTATGTGATGTGCATTACCGAGAGGGCCAGAGATACCTCTCCAGAGCAATCGGAGTGACAAATCCTAATCTCGAAATATGCCAACCCAACATGTACCTTGGAGACACCTGTAATGTACCTTTATAATCACCCGATTCGTTGTGGCGTTTGGTAGCACCAAAGTGTTCCTCGGGCAAGCGGGAGTTGCATAATCTCATAGTCATAGGAACATGTATAAGTCATGAAGAAAAGCACTAGCAACAAACTATACGATCAGGTGCTATGCTAATGGAATGGGTCATGTCAATCAGATCATTCAACCAATGATGTGATCCGTTAATCAAATAACAACTCCTTGTTCATGGTTAGGAAACATAACCATCTTTGATTAACGAGCTAGTCAAATAGAGGCATACTAGTGACACTCTGTAGGTTTATGTATTCACACATGTATTATGTTTCCGGTTAATACAATTCTAGCATGAATAATAAACATTTATCATGATATAAGGAAATAAATAATAACATTATTATTGCCTCTAGGGCATATTTCCTTGAGTCTCCCACTTGCACTAGAGTCAATAATCTAGTTCACATCGCCATGTGATTTAACATCAATAGTTCACATCTATATGTGGTTAACACCCATAGTTCACATCGACATGTGACCAACACCCAAAGGGTTTACTAGAGTCGATAATCTAGTTCACATCGCTATGTGATTAACACCCAAAAGTACTAAGGTGTGATCATGTTTTGCTTGTGAGATAATTTTAGTCAGCAGATTACATCACATTCAGAGTGTAAGTATTTACAAATTTCTATGTCTACAATGCTCTTGCGGAGCTACTCTAGCTAATTGCTCCCACTTTCTATATGTATCAGATTGAGACTCGAGTCATCTAGATTAGTGTTAAAACTTGCATCGGCGTAACCTTTTCTGACGAACCTTTTTCACTTCCATAATCGAAATATATCCTTATTCTACTAAGGATAATTTTGACCGCTGTCCATTGATCTACTCCTAGATCTCTATTGCACTCCTTGCCAATCTTAGTGGTAGGGTATGCAATAGATCAGTACACAACATGACATACTTTATAGAACCTATGGCTGATGCATAGGGAATGACTTTCATTCTCTTTCTATCTTCTGCCGTGGTCGGGTTTGAGTCTTACTCAATCTCACACCTTGTAACACAGGCAAGAACTCTTTCTTTGACTGTTCCATTTTGAACTACTTCAAAATCTTGTCAAGGTATGTATTCATTGAAAAACTTATCAAGCGTCTTGATCTATCTCTATAGATCTTGATGCTCAATATATAACAACTTCACGAGGTCTTTCTTTGAAAAACTCCTTTCAAATACTCCTTTATGCTTTGCATAATAATTCTACATCATTTCCGATCAACAATATGTCATTCACATATACTTATCGAAATGTTGTAGTGCTCCCACTCACTTTCTTGTAAATCTGAGGCTTCACCAAAAGTCTGTATAAAACTATATCTTTGATCACACTATCAAAGCGTTTATTCAACTCGAGATGCTTGCACCAGTCCATAGATGGATTGCTTAAGCTTGCACATTTTGTTAGCTCCTTTAGGATTGACAAAAACTTCGGTTGCATCATATACAACTCTTCTTTAATAAATCCATTAAAGAATTTAGTTTTGACATCCATTTGCAGATTTCATAAAATGTGGCAATTGCTAACATGATTCGGACAGACTTAAGAATCGCTACTGATTGAGAAAATCTCATTTGTAGTCAACACCTTGAACTTGTCGAAAACCTTTTTGCGACAAGTCGAACTTTATAGATAGTAACACTACTATCGGTATCTGTCTTCCTCTTGAAAATCCATTTATATAATATGGCTTGCCGATCATGAACAACTCCATCAAAGTCCACACTTTGTTCTCATATATGGATCCCATCTCAGATTTCATGGTCTCAAACCATTTCGCGGAATCTGGGCTCATCATCGCTTCCTCATAGTTCGTAGGTTCATCATGGTCTAGTAACATGACTTCTAGAATAGGATTACCGTACCACTCAGTGCGGATCTTACTCTGGAAGACCTCACGAGGTTTGGTAACAACTTGATCTGAAGTTTCATGATCATCATCATTAACTTCCTCACTAATTGGTGTAGGAATCACTTTGGAACTGATTTACGTGATGAACTACTTTCCAATAAGGAGAAGGTACAATTACCTCATCAAGTTCTACTTTCCTCCCACTCACTTCTTTGAGAGAAACTTCTTCTCTAGAAAGGATCCATCTTAACAACGAAAAACTTGCCTTCGGATCTGTGATAGAAGGTGTACCCAATAGTTGCCTTTGGGTATTCTATGAAGGCGCACTTCTCCGATTTGGGTTCGAGCTTATCGGTGAAACCTTTTCACATAAGCATCACAACTCAAACTTTAAAGCGACGACTTAGGTTTCTTTTTAAACCATAGTTCATACGGTGTCATCTCAGCGGTTTAGATGGTGCCCTTTTAAATGTGAATGCGGCTGTCTCTAATGCATAACCTCAAAGCGATAGTGGTAAATTGGTAAGAGACATCATTGATCGCACCATATCAAATAAAATCTGATTCTGACGTTCGGACACACCATAACGTTGTGGTGTTCGGTGGCGTGAGTAGTGAAACTATTTCACATTGTTTTAGCGAAGGCCAAACTTCGTAACTCAAATATTTTTCCTCTGCGATCATATCGTAGAAACTTTATTTTCTTGTTACGATGATTCTTCACTTCACTCTGAAATTCTTTGAACTTTTCAAATGTTTCAGACTTGTGTTTCATCAAGTAGATATACCCATATCTGCTCAAATCATCTTGTGAAGGTCAGAAAATAACGATACTTGCCACGAGCTTTAACACTCATCGGACCGCATACATCGGTATGTATTATTTCCAATAAGTCATTTGCTTGCTCCATTGTTCGGAGAAGCGAGTCTTTAGTCATCTTGCCCATAAGGCATGGTTCACGAGCATCAAGTGATTCATAATCAAGTGATTCCAAAATCCATCGGCATGGAGTTTCTTCATCGCTTTACATAATATGACCTAAGCGGCGATTGCCACAAATAAGTTGCACTATCATTATTAACTTTTTGGTTTCAATATTATGAATATGTGTATCACTATGATCGAGATCCAATGAACCATTTTCATTGGGTGTGTAACCATATAAGGTTTTATTCATGTAAGCAGAACAACAATTTATTCTCTTACTTAAATGAATAACCGTATTGCAATAAACATGATCAAATCATATTTATGCTCAACACCAAATAACACTTATTTAGGTTCCACACTAATCCGAAAGTATAGGGAGTGTGCGATGATGATCATATCAATCTTGGAACTACTTCCAACACTCATCGTCACTTCCCCTTCAACTAGTTCTGTTCATTACGCAACTCCGTTTGAGTTACTACTCTTAGCAACTGAACCTAGTATCAAATACCGAGGGGTTACTATGAACACTAGTAAAATATACATCAATAATCTGTATATCAAATATACCTTTGTTCACTTTGCCATCCTTCTTATCCACCAAATATTTGGGGTATTACCGTTTCGATGACCATTTCCTATGCGATTGTAAGTACTGGGTCTCGGGCTTAGGTCTAGACTTGGGTTTCTTCACTCGAGCAACAACTTGCTTGCCGTTCCTTTTGAAGTTCCCTTTCTTCCCTTTGCCATTTTCCTTGAGACTAGTGGTCTTGTCAACCATCAACACTTGATGTTTTCTTGATTTCTACCTTCGCTGATTTTAGCATCGTGAAGAGCTCGAGAATCTTTTCGTCATCCCTTGCATACTATAGTTCATCACGAAGTTCTACTAACTTAGTGATGGTGACTAGAAAATTCTGTCAATCACTATCTTATCGGAAGATTAACTCCCACTTGATTCAAGTGATTGAAGTACTCGGACAATCGAGCACATGCTCACTAGTTGGCGATTCTCCTCCATCTTTTAGCTATAGAACTTGTTGGAGACTTCATATCTCTCAACTCGGGTATTTGCTTGAAATATTAACTTCAATTCCTGGAACATCTCATATGGTCCATGGCGTTCAAAACGTCTTTGAAGTCGATTCTAAGCCGTTAAGCATGGTGCACTAAACTATCAAGTAGTCATCATATTGAGCTGGCCAAGCGTTCATAGCGTCATATCTGCTCATATTGAGCTAATAAGCGTTCATAACGTCGCATCTGCTCCTGCAATAGGTCATCACCTAGCGGTGCATTAAGGACATAATTCTTCTGCGCAGCAATGAGGATAAACCTCGGATCACGGATCCAATCCGCATCATTGCTACTAACATCTTTCAATACAATTTTCTCTAGGAACACATATGAAAACATAGGGAAGCAACAACGCGAGCTATTGATCTACAACATAATTTGCAAAATACTACGGGACTAAGTTCATGATAAATTAAAGTTCAATTAATCATATTACTTAAGAACTCCCACTTAGAAAATATCCTTCAATTCTTTAAGTGATTGCGTGATCCATATCAACTACACCATGACCGATCATCACGTGTGATGGAGTAGTTTCAATGGTGAACATCAATATGTTGATCATATCTACTATATGATTCACGCTCGACCTTCGGTCTCCGTGTTCGAGGTCATATCTTATATGCATAGCTCGTCAAGTATAACCTGAGTATTCGCGTGTGCAACTGTTTTGCACCGTTGTATTTGAGCGTAGAGCCTATCACACCCGATCATCACGTGGTGTCTCAGCACGAAGAACTTTCATAGCGGTGCATACTCGGGAGAACACTTCTTGATAATTTAGTAAGGGATCATCTTATAATGCTACCGTCAATCAAAGCAAGATAAGATGCATAAAGGATTAACATCACATGCAATCAATATAAGTGATATGATATGGCCATCATCATTTTGTGCTTGTGATCTCCATCTCGAAGCACCGTCATGATCACCATCGTCACCGGTAGCGACACCTTGATCTCCATCGTAGCATCGTTGTCGTCTAGCCAACTATTGCTTCTCGACTATCGCTACTCCTTAGTGATAAAGTAAAGCAATTACATGGCGTTGCATTTCATACAATAAGCGACAACCATATGGCTCCTGCCGATTGCCGATAACTTCGGTTACAAAACATGATCATCTCATACAATAAAATATAGCATCACGTCTTGACCATATCACATCACAACATGCCTGCAAAAACAAGTTAGGCGTCCTCTACTTTGTTGTTGCAAGTTTTACGTGGCTGCTACGGGCTGAGCAAGAACCGTTCTTACCTCGCATCAAAACCACAGCGATACCCGTCAAATAGACTCCGTTTAACCTTCTCAAGGACGGGCGTAGCCCTTTCAGTTCAACTAAAGTGAGAGAGCAGACACCGCGGTCACCTTTAAGCAGCGAGTGCTCGGGCGGTGAAACCAGTCTCGCGTAAGCGTCTGGCGTAATGTCGGTCGGGCGCTTCATCTCACAATACCGCTGAACCAAAGTATGACATCTGGTAGGCGGTATGACTTGTATCGTCCACAACTCACTTGTGTTCTACTCGTGCACATGACATCAAGCGCATAAAACCAGGCTCGGATGCCCTTTGTTGGGGAGCGTAGTAATTTCAAAAATTTCCTCGATCACACAAGACCATGGTGATGGCATAGCGAGAGGAGAATGTCGTCCACGTACCCTCGTGAACCCCGGCGGGCGTTATAACAACGCGGTTGATGTAGTCGTGCGTCTCCACGATCCGACCGATCAAGCACGAGCGTCGGCACCTCCGAGTTACGCACGTTCAGCTCGATGGCGATCCCGGACTCCGATCCAGCAAAGTGTCGGGGATGAGTTCCGTCGACCTGACGGCGTGGTGGCGATGTTGATGCTCCACCGCGCGGGGCTTCGCCTAAGCTCATGACGATATGACCGAAGTGGAATATGGTGGAAGGGCACCGCACTGCAGCTAAAGCAAGATCCGTAGATCAACTTGTGTGTCCTAGGGTGCCCCCTGCCCCGTATATAAAGGAGCAAGGGAGGGAGGAGGCCGGCCCTATGTTTGGCGCGCCAAGGGAGTCCTACTCCCAGGGAGTAAGATTCCCCTTTCCTAATCAACTAGGAATCCTTCCATGTAGGGGAGGAAGGAGAAGGAAGTGGAGGAGTAGGAAGGTGGCGGCCCTCTTTCCCTAGTCCAATTCGGACTAGAGGGGGGGGCGCAGCAGCCTTTTCCTCTTCCCACTAAAGCCCATCAAGGCCCATTACTTCTCCCGTAACTCTCGGTACTCGAAAAATACCGAATCATTCGGAACCTTTCGAACTCGAATATAGTCGTCAATATATCAATCTTTACGTCTCGACCATTTGAGACTCCTCGTCATGTCCCGATCTCATCCGGGACTCGAACTCCTTCGGTACATCAAAACTCATAAACTCATAATATCGCATCGCCGAAACCTTAAGCGTGCGGACCCTACGGGTTCGAGAACTATGTAGACATGACCTAGAACTATTCTTGGTCAATAACCAATAAGCGGAACCTGGATGCCCATATTGGTTCCTACATATTCTCTGAAGATCTTTATCGGTCAAACCGCATAACAACATACTTTGTTCCCTTTGTCATCGGTATGTTACTTGCCGAGATTCGATCGTCGGTATCAATACCTAGTTCAATCTCGTTCTTGGCAAGTCTCTTTTCTCGTTCCGTAATACATCATCTCACAACTAACACATTTAGTTGCAATGCTTGCAAGGCTTATGTGATGTGCATTACCGAGAGGGCCGAGAGATACCTCTCCGACAATCGGATGACAAATCCTAATCTCTAAATATGCCAACCCAACATGTACCTTCGGAGACACCTGTAATGTACCTTTATAATCACCCGATTCGTTGTGGCGTTTGGTAGCACCAAAGTGTTCCTCGGGCAAGCGGGAGTTGCATAATCTCATAGTCATAGGAACATGTATAAGTCATGAAGAAAAGCACTAGCAACAAACTATACGATCAGGTGCTATGCTAATGGAATGGGTCATGTCAATCAGATCATTCAACCAATGATGTGATCCCGTTAATCAAATAACAACTCCTTGTTCATGGTTAGGAAACATAACCATCTTTGATTAACGAGCTAGTCAAATAGAGGCATACTAGTGACACTCTGTAGGTTTATGTATTCACACATGTATTATGTTTCCGGTTAATACAATTCTAGCATGAATAATAAACATTTATCATGATATAAGGAAATAAATAATAACATTATTATTGCCTCTAGGGCATATTTCCTTCACCTCTCCCATGGCCTGTCTCTTGGGTTCGGAGAAACACCGAAGAGCCTGTTTGACTGGCTTGAACCCTTTTAGGATGTTTAGGCTGTGCTCGGCCGGCGGCGTGGGATTCTGGCATGTCACGAAGGGTGCGGGCAAAATGTCCCAATTTTCACGTAGGAATTATCTTAGTCGCGGCGTCTACATCGAGTTTAATTGTGCCTGATGGAGCCGTTTTTAAGAGTCCATTGGATGGACTTGGAATTTGACTATTTAAATCCGCTGGTTTGAAGGAAGTGGACTTGGCTCTCTTCTCGAGTATCACATCGTCCCTATTCACCATGGGGCCTTGCGCGATGAGTTCCTCGGCCGCTAGGGCTTGGATAGTGCCTCAAGGGCGGTCTGGCTGTCTTATTTTTCAGCGGAGTGCTATGTCCGGATCACTAGCAAGAGTGATGATTTCGTTGGGCGGGCATTTTGAGCTTCATGTACCCATAATGGGGTATAGCTTGAAAAATTGTGAATGCATCTCGCCCTAATAGGCGTGGTATCCGCTGCTGAGCAGGGCCACTTGGGCGTGACTTCCTTGGACCTGTAATTATCGGCATGCGAACACCACATCGGTGTGATTTTTCTGTCTGCGTGCTTCTCATTGAGGATTATTCCTCTAAAGGTTGTGCTTCGCTCAATGCAGCTCCGGTCTATTTCCATTTTTGGAGGGTTTCCTCGTAAATGAGGTTCAATCCGCTGCCGCCGTACATGAGTACCTTGGCAAAGCGGCAAATCCACTATCGGTCACGAGGACCAATCTGGTGGTGCTCGGGCTGTTGAATTTAGGTTAAATCCTTGGCATTAAAGGTAATAGCCGTGTCCTCCATGGGTTTATTATTTGCTACTTGGTAGACTTGGCAAGGCTGCGGAGTGTTCGTTTCCGCATATTATTTGATCTGAAAGTCTTGAAGACTATTAATACCGTCTTGATATACAGGCTGGTGCTCTAGAGCTAGAAGCTCTTAGCCACTTTGGCCACCTGCCATAGTATCCAACATGCTCTAAGGCTATGAGTTGGAGTGGCGCCCTCTGTACTATGAATTTTCGGGGTCCATTGAACCATCCCTCGATGCGGTTCCATGCCCTATAGAGGTTTTGCTTTTGGTGTTTAACCCGGTGCAGCGGTGGTGCACCCTTTTATTTTGGACTGGGGTTGTATTCAAGGCGGATTGTCCCAAAATCCTGCTTGGTTTTCAGGCCCTTTCCATCATACGATACTTTCATACTATGGGCGCCAAATCGGCAAAGCGTGTGATGTCACGGTGACTTATAGCGTTAAGGATCCGTTGTCCGTGCAATTATTGCAAAAGAATGAGATTGCGTCCTCCTCGCGGCAGTCCTTTATCCTGTCCATAACCGGGGAGAATCGGCCCGATAATGGTGTCTTGTTTTCTGCGGGCTCTTGCGAATTTGAGATAGGTCGCTTATGTTTGGGTGGGCGGGTGGAATTAAATCCGGAACCGCGCCCAATCTAAGGCTTAAGGGCCAAGGAGCTTCCGAATTTGGAAGCTTGGATTCTTGGATGTTGTCCAATGAATCTAGCCCGCTGCGTGACTTTAGGTTCAGGGCTTGCGTGACGTCCTCTCCTCCACGGGAATCTGGCATGGAGGGATCGGTAATCTGGACGTAGCTAGTCCTTAAGATAGAAGAAGGGTTTCCGTATTGTTCCTCTACCACAGCAACGTGGTGGGTAACCTTGGGAGAGTTAATCTCTCTCAGATCAGGTTTAGGCCCAATCGATCATAGTCTAGCGACTCGAGGCGGCGATGCGATCCAAGAGCTTCGTTTAAGGAAGAGAGCTCCATCGGATCTAACTGCTCGGCGAGCTCGAGTTAACGTGAAGATTGCTTTCGATGACCCAAGAAGTCATCGTCGGTAGCGTGACGAGCGGCGGTCATAAGAAAACCGCCTAGCCGGAGAGTTTGGCCGACAGCCAAAGCTTCTTTAACAACAGTGCCGTCTTTAAAAGGCGGGATGAGGCATCCTTCACGGCGGTGACGACGGAGGAACTCTCAATGAAAGCACCAATGTCGATTGTCAAAACCGGCGGATCTTGAGTCTGCAGGGTCCCGAGCTGTGCGTCTAGGCGGATGGTAACGAGGAGACAAGGGACACGATGTTTTTACCAGGTTGGGGCCCTCTCTATGGAGGTAAAACCCTACTCTGCTTGATTAATATTGATGATATGGGTAGTACAAGAGTAGATCTACCACGAGATCGAGAGGCTAAACCCTAGAAGCTAGCCTATGGTATGATTGTTGTTAGATCCTACGGACTAAAACCCTCCGGTTTATATAGGCACCGAATAGGGTTAGGGTTACCAGTCGGTTACAATGGTAGGAGATCTACATATTACGTATCGTAAGCTTGCCTCCCACGCCAAGGAAAGTCCCATCCGGACACGGGACGAAGTCTTCAATCTTGTATCTTCATAGTCCAGGAGTCCGGCCAAAGGTCATAGTCCGGCTATCCGGACACCCCCTAATCCAGGACTCCCTCAGTGCCCCTTGGTGAATTTCTAGATGAACAAATTTCTAGGTCTAGAGAAAGAGAAACTATTGAAACTGAATACAATGATGAAAGTGATGATGAGGATATGCCTGCTATTCCTGAGGGTTATATTTTTGATGTGGAATCTTCTGCAGCTATTTTTGCCTGCCAGGATAGATATGAACTTAAGAGGCTACTAGTTAAATGGAGTAAAGAATCTCTTAGAGATAGGATGAGACCTGACCACCTTTTGCTACTTCACCTATCGTGTTCTGATAAGGATTATGAATTCTCTGTTGATCCTGATATAATTACTTTGGTTGAATCTGATCCTTTTTATGGCTATGAATCTGAAACTATTGTGGCACATCTTACTAAGTTAAATGATATAGCTGCCCTGTTTACTAATGATGAGAGATCGCACTACTTTTATATACTCAAAATATTTCCGTTCTCATTAAAGGGTGATGCTAAGATATGGTTTAATTCTCTTGATCCTGGTTGTGTGCGTAGTCCCCAGGATATGATTTATTACTTCTCTGCTAAATATTTCCCTGCTCATAAGAAACAAGCTGCTTTGAGGGAAATATACAACTTCGTGCAAATTAAAGAAGAGAGTCTCCCACAAGCTTGGGGAGGCTTCTCAAGATATAATGCTTTGCTGATCATCCTCTTAATAAACCTGAAATACTTGATATCTTTTATAATGGACTAACCGATGCTTCGAGAGATTACGGATAGTTGTGCTGGTTCTCTTTTAGGAAAGAACACGGATGAAGCTGAAATTTTATTGAATAATATGTTGACAAATGAAAATAATTGGGCACCTCTGAGCCAACTCTGAGCCAGCTCTGAGCCAATTCTTGAGCCTATTCCTAAACCAACTCCGAAGAAGAGGTGTTCTATTTCTCGATCCTGAAGATATGCAAGAGGCAAAGAAATCTATGAAAGAAAAAGATATTAAAGCTGAAGATGTTAAAATTTACCTCCTATTGAAGAAATACATGGTCTTAATTTACACTTTGTTGAAGAAGTGTATGATCTCAATTCTTTATTCCTTTGAAGAACCTCCTGATCCCGATATCCCGACACGGTAGTAAAGGTAAATTCCCTCTCTGATGATAAAGCTGAAGTCCCTCCTACTAAAATTGCTAGTCGATTGCTTGGATGAGTTTGACAACTTTATGTTTAAGCAAGATGAGTTTAATGCTTATTTTGGTGAACAACTAAAACAGAATACCTTTATGATTAAGCGCTTGGGTGATTATATGGCTAATATTAGAGGTGAACTTAAAATTGTTAGCAAACATGCTTCTATGGTTACCACTCAAGTAGAACAGGTACTTAAAGCTCGAGAAAGAAGTGCTTGATGAAATGAATAGTAAGAAAAATGATTATCTTTGTTAGAGTGGCTACTAGAACTGGTAGAATGACTCAGGAACCTTTGTATCTTGAAGGCCACCCTAAGAGAATCGAGCAAGACTCTCAGAGAAATAATATTTATATGCCTAGTTCTTCTAAAAGGAAGAAAAAGAAAAATGATAGGACTTTGCAAACTTCTAGTGAACCTATTGCTGAATCACGATAATCAAATGATATCTCTATATGCGATCTTTGAAACACAATCGGTAATGAACATGAACCTAGTGAAAATGTTAATGATGATGTTCATGATGATGCTCAACCTAGTAATGATAATGATGTAGAAGTTGAACCTCTTTGTTGATCTTGATAACCCACAATCAAAGAATCAACGTTATGATAAAAGAGACTTTGTTGCTAGGAAACATGGTAAAGAAAGAGAACCATGGGTTCGAAACTCATGCCTTTTCCTCCCAAACCATCCAAGAGAAAGGATGATGAGGATTTTGGCGCTTTGCTGAAATGATTAGACCTATCTTTACTGCGTATGCGATTGGTGATATGCTCAAAATGAATCCTTATGCTAAATATAAGAAAGATATTGTTACAAATAAAGAAAGATACGGAAGCTGAAATTTCCACCATGCTTGCTAATTATACTTTTAAGGGTGGAATACCAAAGAAACTTGGAGATCGAGGTACCTACTATACCATGCTCCATTAAGAGAAATTATGTTAAAACTGCTTTATGTGATCTTGGAGCGGTGTTAGTGTTATGCCTCTCTCTTTATATCGTAGACTTGACTTGAATAAGTTGATGCCTACTGAAATATCTTTGCAAATGGCTGATAAATCAACGCTATACACTGTCGGTATTTGTGAGGATGTACTGTTGTGGTTGCAAATGTCACCATTTAACGGACTTTGTTATTCTTGATATTCGAGGGCGATAGTATGTCTATTATCCTTGGTAGACCTTTTCTTAATACCGCATGAGGGCTGCTATTGATTGCAACAAAGGCAATGTCACTTTTCATGTTAATGGTAATGAGCATACGGTACACTTTCAGAAACAATCTCAAGTTCATAGCATCAATTCAATTGGAAAAGTTCAACTATCATTTTGGAGGTTTTGAATTTCCTCTCCCTCTGTCAAGAAAAAGTATGATATTACTTATTGTTGGGGATTTTCATATCCCGTTGAGGTAACTTAGTGTTATTGAAATTTCTCGGTTCCGTGTTATTGGAATGAGTTAGTTAACAAGACTTGATCAACCTTGTTAGTGGATTCCTTTTGATGAGCATGAGGCGGATGAAACAAGAAGCACAACCTTATGTACCCTCTTTATATTTTATGTACTTTAGTAGAAATAAAGTAAAATAGTATTTTTACATGCATTTCCTAATTTATCCGTGCAATATAAAAATATCCGAAAATAAAAGTCCTCGAGAATGCCATGCCAATTTAATATGATTTTTTAGAGAATATTTGAGGATTTTAGTGCAAAAATCACCATGAGGGAGCTGCCACCTAGCCACGAGGGTGGGCGCCCTACCCCCTAGGTGTGCCCCCCTCCCTCGTGGGCCACGGTGGCCCTCCTCCACTTATCCATGCACCCATCTTCTTCTCTGCCTCACACAAACCCGAAAAACCAACTCAAGCTCGTGTTCCAACCACTTTGCTGTGATTTTGATCTCCTTGCTCAAAGCACCTCTCATGAAACTGCTTGGGGAGATTGGTCCTTGGTATGTGACTCCTCCATTGGTCCAATTAGTTTTGTTCTAGTGCTTTATTCTTTGCAAATTTGTGCTGCATAGGTGACCATGTTCTTGAGCTTGCATGTCAAATTTATATGGTTCCAAGTAGTTCTAATGCTTGATATATGCTCTAGGCACTTGTATAAGTAGTTGCTATCAGTTTTATTGAAGTTGGTTCACTTTTGTTTGAAGTTACTAAAAATTTCAGATTATTTCAGAAATAATGAAGAGACTTTTGAGGGCTTGTCGAGCGAATCTCGAAGGAAAAACAAAGGAAGAAAGCGAAGCCCAAATTTAATTTGCCTGCTTTTGAGAGATCCGGCCGTGTGAATGGCCTTGGATGACTTCTTGAGGAGGCGGGTTTATGAGGATTTCTATCTATTAATTGAGAGCGCTTGGCCTCACCGACTTCCTCCGCGACCAACGTCATCGGTATCTCTTACTCACAAATACTTTTGTGCAGAACTTCTACTTTTTCCCTAAGAAATCACCTCCAACGGTGAGTTTCATTTATATGGCGTTGTTAAGGAGATGACATTAGCTGAATTTTGCGAGGTTTGCAAAATACCCTTTGAGGCACCTTAGATGAACCACACGTAATGAAGTGGAAGCTTTTATTAACACTATCCTTTGTGGGAGAAACCAGGAAGGTTTCGATGCAAGAATTACTAGCATGCATTTTCCTGTTTTGCGCTACTTTGCCTTATTTGCTAGTCGTTGCTCGATGGTCACGGGCTGTGGAAACCTTAGTGTTCCTGATATTATTATTTTGTTCCATGGTTTATACATAATAACTCTGTTAGTATGGGTGGAATTGTTGCTAGGCGGTGAAGTCTGAACGTACTAAGGGCCCCATCTTTGGAGGCATTTATGCTTCACGCCTAGCTGAATATTTTGAAATACCTATTAGGCATGAGGAGAAAGAAGAAACAGCGTTGCCCCATGCTTATTTAGATTATAAGAGTAGGCTAGCGCATGATTTTCTTGTTAAGAGTCATGAAGGGAGCTCAAATATAAATTGTTCTTTGATAAACATCACCACTGAGACTATTACTTTGCCTGCTCCCTCTTTGTTTAACTTGTCTACAGGTCCTTACATTGTTAGTAGGCGGCTGTTCAAGCCTATCGGAATCTGCACCAACCCGAATCGGAACCACAAGATGAGCCTCCTGACGAGTCTGTTTATTCTTGGGATCTGAGGTGGTTGCCAGCCCGATGGTGATCGAGTCCTCTTCATCACATTATGATCCCAACTATTGTTCATGTGATGCGACCCAGCTACACCTCGGGTATCCATGAGCCATCCTTGGCAATAGACCAACAGGCCAAAGCCTAAGCTTGGGGAATCGTATTCTCACCAACATTACATTTATGTTCACACACACTCATTGCTAGATGTCGGTGCTCATACTCTTTCTTTGTAATATCCATGCTAGTTTATTTTCTTTTCCTGCTTTCTTCTTGTGTGTTTAATAAACCTTAAGAAAAACAAAAAAAATAGTAGTAGTTTATTTTTCTGTGGTAGTAGTAGTAATTAAAAGAAAAACTCAAAAAATATTTCCGTTCTTCTTTTGCTTGTTGGGAGCTTTCCGTGTAAATAGTTTTATTTCTTTTCTTTTCTTTGGAAATTCGATGGAGAAGACCATGATTAAATTGTTGTAGTGGCTCTTATATGCATCATTGTTGATTTAACCAAGAGCCCATATTGCCTTGTCTTCTCCTGTTATTGAATGCTCATGATTCAGCTTAGTCAATGCCGTGCACTCTTATTATTATTCACATCGTTCGGTCGTGCAAGTGAAAGGCAATTATGATGACATATATGATGGGTGATTGAGATGGGAAAAACTGGTATGAACTCGACCTCTTTTGCTTTTGTAAATATGATGAGTCCATCGTTCTGATTCAGGTGATTATGAATGAACATGTTTGCAATGACAATTAGAGATCATAGTTGCTTGTGCCATGCTTGATTAGCTATGAGTTATAATGGTTTACCTTGCATGCCAACATGCTATTGAGATGATTATGATGTGGTATGATGGGGTGGTATCCTCCTTTGAATGATTTAAGTGACTTGACTTGGCACATGTTCACGCATGTAGTTGAAACAAATCGACATAGCCTTCACGATATTTATGTTCCTGGTGGATTATATCCTACTCATGCTTGTATTCAATGTTTATTAATTTTAATGCATGTTCATGACTGTTGTCGCTCTCTAGTTGGTCGCTTCCGGTCTTTTGCTAGCCTTCACTTGTACTAAGCGAGAATCTGCTTGTGCATCAATTCCTTAAACCCCAAAGTTATTCCATATGAGTCCACCATACCTTCCTATATGTGGTATCTACCTGCCGTTCCAAGTAAACTTGTATGTGCCAAACTCTAAACCTTCAAATAAACATTACATTTTGCATGCTCGAATAGATCATATATCAACTAGTGCTGCCCTTATCTTCCGTGTTAGGCGGGTTATCCTCAAGAGTGGACTCCGCTCCTCACTCCACGAAAATGGCTGGTCACGGGATGCCCAGTCCACGCTTTATGCAAACTAAACCAAAATAATTGCAAACAAAACTCCCCACAGGACCCGTTGAATGTTGGAGGCACTTTCGTTGTTTCGAGCAAGCCATGGATTGATGCTTGTGGAGGAGGGAGTATGAACTTTACCATTCTGTTTGGGAACCGCCTATAATTTTTTTAGCATGGAAGATATCGTCATCTCTTAGTTGTTATGTTGACAATGAAAGTATGTCGCTCAAAATATAATTTATCTCTATTTCAAAACCGAGCTCTGGCACCTCTATAAATCCCTGTTTCCCTCTGCGAAGGGCCTATCTATTTACTTTTGTGTTGAATTATCACCCTCTTATTAAAAGCTATAGCTGGAGAGCACAACTGTCATTTGCATTATTACTATTAATTTATATCGGGTATGACTATGATTGGATCTCTTTTACCATGAATTACAATGTCTAGTCAGTCCTTGACCTTTGAAGGTGCTCTGCATTTATGTTTTGCGGTCTCAGAAAGGGCTAGCGAGATACCATCTTGTTATATCATATTATGATTATTTTGAGAAAGTGTTGTCATTCGAGATTTATTATTATGGCTTGCTAGATGATTATGTTATTGATATGAGTAAACATGAGACCTAGGAGTTATTGCAAATGCGGTTAGTTATCATCTTTCTTTGAAAACCTGAATCTTTGGCTTGACATAGGTACAACAACAAGAGCAAGCGAGTTTGTAAAAGTTTTCTTTTTCTCTTTCAGTTTTTCAAGCTGAGTTGCTTGAGGACAAGCAAGGGTTTAAGCTTGGGGAGTTGATCGTCTCCGTCGTATCTACTTTTCCAAACACTTTGCCCTTGTTTTGGACTCTAACTTATATGATTTGAATGGAACTAACTTGGATGGCTGTTTTTTTGAGAATTGCCATGATGTTGTTTTATGTGCGAGAAAACAAAAGTTCTCGGAATGACACGAAACTCCACGGAATATCTAAAATAAATAATAAAAATCCTGCCAAAGATGAAGACCGGGGCCCACACCCTGTCCACGAGGTGGGGCACGCCCCCTACCTCGTGGGCCCCTGGACACCCTCAGCGCCAACTCCAACTCCATATATTGGCTTTCGGGAGAAAAAATCAGAGAAGAAATCATCACGTTTTACAATCTGAAGCCGCCGCCAAGCCCTAATCTCTCTCGGGAGGCTGATCAGAGTCCGTTCGGGGCTCAGGAGAGAGATTCGTCGCCGTCGTCATCATCAACCATCCTCCATCACCACTTTCATGATGCTCACCGCCGTGCATGAGTAATTCCATCGTGAGGCTTGCTGGGCGGTGATGGGTTGGATGAGATTTATCATGTGTCGAGTTAGCTTTGTTGGGGTTTGATCCTAGTATCCACTATGTTACGAGATTGATGTTGCTATGACTTTGCTATGCTTAATGCTTGTCACTAGGGCCGAGTGCCATGAATTCAGATCTGAACCTATTATGTTTTCATGAATATTGTGTGTTCTTGATCCTATCTTGCAAGTCTATAGTCACCTATTATGTGTTATGATCAAACAACCCCAAAGTGACAATAATTGGGATACTTCTCAATGATGACCATAGTTTGAGGAGTTCATGTGTGGCCTTGGGATAATTAGGCTCTGATAATCACCGTTAATGATGCCACGTCACCTTTGTCCTTGTAATTAATCTCGGGTTAATTCAAAACCGTTTCAAATTTAAATCCTAAATAAGTCAAGCGACAAAAGTTTTCAAATATTAAAACAAAAATGTAGGGCTATGTCAATTATTGCATCGATAATTATGGTGAAGTAAACACATTTTATGAAATGCCTAAATACTTTTAAATGAATTTAAGCAGAAAAGAAATAATGAAAAGAAAATACAAAAGCAGAAAACAAAACAAAACAAAAAGGAATAAAAAGCCCACGACCAAGCTGGGCAGGCGGCCCGGACTCTTGGCAGGCCGGCCCACTGGCCCGATCGGCCGACCCAGCCTATTTGAGGAGTCTGGATTAGGGGTGTCGGGATAGCGGAATATCACCGTTGGCGGACTCCTAGACTATGAAGATACAAGATTGAAGACTTCGTCCGTGTAGGATGGGACTTTCCTTGGCGTGGAAGGCAAGCTTGGCGATATGGATATGTAGACCTCCTACCATTGTAACCATTGTGTGTAACCTAACCCTATCTGGTGTCTATATAAACGGAGGTTTTAGTCCGTGGGGCGAACAACAATCATACCATAGGCTAGCTTCTAGGGTTTAGCCTCTACGATCTCGTGGTAGATCCACTCTTGTACTACCCATATCATCAATATTAATCAAGCGGGGTAGGGTTTTACCTCCATCGAGAGGGCGAACACAGGTAAAAACATCGTGTCCCTTGTCTCCTGTTACCATCCGCCTAGGCGCTTGCAGTTGGGACCCCCTACCGAGATCCGCGGTTTGACACCGACATTGGTGCTTTCATTGAGAGTTCCTGCATGTGCGTCATCCTTAGGCCCGATGGCTCCTTGATCATCAACAACAACGCGGTCCGGTGAGACTTTTCTCCCGGACAGATCTTCGTATTCGGTGGCTTTGCCTGCGGGCAATTCACTTGGCCATCTGGGCAGATCTAAAGCTCGCCCACAGCCATCGAGTCAGATTTGGGAGTTTGAACTACGGCCGACATCGCGGAGACTTGATCTTGACGGTTTGAGCCTGACAAAGCGCTGCCTTTGTCTCGATGGGCGCGATCCGGCTCTACCGCCCGAGCGATTGCCACGGAGGCCGCACCGGCGTCCGCTCCGACCCTTAGCTCGGGCCGACTCCGTGATCGAGGGCGAGTGGTTGGACACCGCCTCGGGGCTATGATCTCTGGCGATTGGCGAACTCCATCCTGTCGCTGCGAGGCCGTGACTCCAAGGTGCGGACTCCTCTCGGACTCGAACCCTCCGCACCCCTACCAACCCGAATCAATTGGGCGCGGTTATGGAGTTCCTTGCCGCGGACATCTTCGGCACTTCGCCCTTTGGCGACATCCTGAATTCACTAAAGTCTCTCTCTTTGTCGGAGAGCCTGGCGGACTACGGTCGGGAAGGTTGAGATATGAGCGGCGAAGAAATTCGCGCCCACCACCACCCACTTTGTAGCCCTTGTCGAAAGCTTAAGCGGCGTGCTCGATTTCGACTCGAAGACATCGATGGTATGAGCGGCGATGTAGGAGACAACCATGAACCAGCACCCATAGGATCTTTGGACAGCCACCTCATCCCACGATGTATACATGGTGGGTACACCTAAAGAAGTGACGACGAGGAACAACGGGACACTACAAAGATAAATCCCTCGGCGGTCAAAGCGGCAGCGTAAATGCGCACCAAGTCCGCCTCGACAAAGGCGGCAGCCACAGACCCAGCCATAGGCGGGGTGAACCGGTGGGCGACAAACATGCTGTCGAGCAACCGTTGAACAGGACAACTTGGATAAACAACCCGTCCCGGCGAAGATAACGATCCGGACGATCTCGCGCGGACAAATTGTTGGGCGAAGAACCTCCACAAAGGCTGCGTCGCCCGCGTGCGTAGCTGAAAAAGCGAAGCGGAAGCTCAAAACAGCGGAAGATGCACTCG
Source organism: Aegilops longissima (assembly GCA_021605205.1). Taxonomy (NCBI): domain Eukaryota; kingdom Viridiplantae; phylum Streptophyta; class Magnoliopsida; order Poales; family Poaceae; genus Aegilops; species Aegilops longissima. The sequence goes on from CM038678.1 coordinate 615,467,084, forward strand.
AGAATCAGATGGAGCAAAGTACTCAACACATGCGAGAGAAACACGGCGGCGGTGGCCAAACAAAGAGCTACCGAGCGCAAATTACTGCCCGAATTCGATGAGGAGGCGTGAAACCCCGCAATCAAAAGAACAAAAGGCCGCCCGATCGGATGAGCGACCACATGGCAAACATGGAGCAGCAAGCGGCGCGCACACAAGCCGACGCGATCCGCATAAGGATTCGCATCAAAAGGATGGCCCGATTAGGTCCATCTATGGGCGAAAGCAAGCTCTTCAAGCAATGCAACCGCCAAATATCCGAACATCATGGCACACCCAAATATAGGGGTGCCGCACTATGTGTTTCACCGATGAGTCTTTGGATCACAATTCGGTGAGTTCAAACTGTAAACATAGAGGCATAGGGCGGAACAACAGACCCTTGAGTGCGGATTGAGGATTACATCCTCCACATACACATGGCTAGAGGAGATGATCTCACGCCATAAAATACTTACCCCTCAAGCTCAAAGGGCCAGCCCGGCATTGGCTCAAAAGCCTCCTGAAAATACCATTGGAAGTTGGGAAGATCTCGAGGATGCTTTTGGACAAATTTTCAAGGGACTTATGTCCGCCCTCCGGATCTGGCGATTTAAGTCACATAACTCAACAACTTGGGAGAGTCAGCCATAAATTCAGAACAGGTTCCTCACCAAAAGAACCAAATAGTCGATTGTCGGACGCGAAGCCTTAGCATCTTTCAAACACAGCGTCCAGGGCGAATGGCTCGCCGGACATCTCGGCGGGAGAAGCGAGAACAATGGCTGCATTAAAAGCCTCATGACCGCTTTTGCGGGAGAGGATAGTTGGCTGGCAAGATCACGATACCAGCGACCCAAGTACATCCGAAGTCGGGGATGGAAATGGAAAACCACGGCCAGCAGCAGGACCAGCGCCGGACAAGGAAACAGCCGAAAAACACGGCGATCAGCGCGGATTCGAAGCTCCGGCAGAATCATAAAAACTGCCCCTCAAGGATACACGACGAGCTATCAACAAACAAAATCTTGGACAAAATATGCCAAATCCACGGCACTCCCGGAAGCACGCAAACCATACCCACAGAGATTGCTGGGTCTTTAAGCGATCCGGCAAACTCAATGCGAACACAAGGGGCTCGACACACCAGCGAGGGCGATACTTGAACCCCACAAGCGAGCAGGAAAACAAAAGAATTTCCCACAAAAGTCAAAGCAGTGAACTCACTTCAAGTGACAAAAGGGAAAAAAACAGGCGGCGCCCATAGAAACCGCGCGCCCGCGGTCTATCAGCGAGTCCCAGCGATGGTTGTCAAAACCAATCGCCTTGATCATCGAGGACTATTACGGAAGTATCCGGAGCGCAGGATGGACTGCCTTGATATTAGATCCTATAATCGGCGGACTCCAATTTACACAAGTCCTAATGGGCGGAGGTAGCGATCTAAACCTGCTATATCGAGGACACAATCCATAAAATGGGGATAGACCCAACCAAAATTAGCCATAGCAACACCTCCTTCAAAGGGGTAATGCAGGCCTATATCCCCATTATGCGGGCTCCCTCTTGCTAGAAGTTGTGTTGGCTCATCGACAACTTCCGCGCGAAAAGTTAACCTTCCACATCGCCCCATTAAAGTAGCTATCAAGCACTCTTTGGGGCGTGAAGCTTTTGCCGCTTTAGCAATACCGCATTATGCATCTCTTACACTTAAAATGCCGGTCCGCAGCATCATCTCATTAAAAGGGAGTATCAAGTGTTACTCGAGCATGGAAGAAGCGTAATACTGCCTTGACAGCCCCACACTAATCCGGCCCGCTAATCAAAGCACTGAATAGGTCATTCGGACCCGAGGACATGGCTAGGCGAGTCCGGCGTAAACATATAAATGCCTACTAGCGGCATACCCCCATACAAGGGCTGCGCATGTACAACAAGAGACAATAAAGCTCAATTTTATTCACTTTTGAACCGTACTCTGTTTATTTAATATAAAGTACATTTTTGCACGATCTTTTTCTTTTCAACTAAGTTCTTCTCTTTTCTGAGATGAACACCGTGCTACACCCGTCCGGGACACGGCTGCGGAACCACGGCATGAGGCGTGCGATGAGGAGCCGTTGCAAGATTCTTTTGATTAAGACCTGCGTAAACCTTTTTCTGTCTCTTGTTGATACACATCCCCGGTTTCTTGCTATAACCAAGGAGGAGGCTGGCGTTTTGGCATCGGCCGCACCAAATTTTTGCGCGTGCACGGACACGGGGCTTAGGGCATTATTCTGCCCGTTTTCATAAAGACCGAATACCTTAGGGAGTGTTGGCGTCTCGAGTTAGGCCTTATATGCATCAGCTCGAATCATGTCTTTGGTCAAATGTTGGGTTTGCCCGGCTCCTGTATTTTGCTGCCTTCGTTCCGTTCTATCGGCTCTAGCGCCACCGGAGAACTCTTGTGATTGTGCCCGGTTGACCAAGTGAGCACCTCGATGAAAGCCAAAGCGGTATCATGATATAGCGTGAGGCTGGTCAACCACTCGATGACCCACGGAATGTTTAGAATTCCCGCATTAACGAAGGACCGTTTCGGTCAAGCACATCTGGCGCCCGAATTCGGGAGGCGCGGTGCCCCTAGGGCTATATAGTAGCCCCACCATCGAACTCCTATGGCTAAGTGAAAGTGATAAAGCATTATAGTCCGGTTGCCTAGTTTGCTACGCTATCACCTCCTTTATAGGACCAAGGCGTTGGATTAAGTGTGAAAATCGCCTTTTGCAAACACCCCGCACTATGTGCGTGGGGCTGAAGCCGAACTGCCATCTTTCGGGTTATATACACATATACATCAGCGGCATACGGGAGGTGTTTAATACTTGAGCGCACAAGTATAAAAGATCTTATATTATATTGAAACATTGTTTTCATAAATCATACATGTCATTAAAACATAATATCCTTGAGCACTGCGTCTCTATTAAGCAGCGCCTGCGGAACTTCCTCAAAATAGTGCTCGGCGGTACTAAACCTGTCCGAATCTTGGGATGCAGCGTCGGTGGCCTTCATCTCCGCCCGGTATGTCTTGACACGGGCAAGAGCCATCCGCGCACCCTCTATGCATCTTGACCGCTTCATTGCATCGATATGCGGCACCACACCAAGGAAGGCTGTTGCACCAAGCCAAAATAACTCTTGGCTCGGGCCTTTTGGCCACAAATGAGTCACGACAGCCTTCATGGCAAGTCCGGACAACCTATTCAGCTCAGCCCATTCAGCCAAGCGATCGGTTAATGGCGGTGGGCGCTCCGGACTATGGGCTGCGACCAAAAAGCTCTTCCATTCCGTGATCCTTTTGACCTCGGAAGTGTTCGGCGCGTCCGCGTTTTCGCCGCCAAGTCGGATAAGCATCCTCCGCACCCGGCCGGTCCAATTGGCGTGCCAGGATCCGTGAACTTCCTCCGCGCCGAAAGGGCTTTCGGCGCAATATCTCGGCTGGCGTAGCTCCTCGCCGTAGCTCTCGCCGCGAGCGGTATCCTTAACCTCGGTGGCGGCCTTTTTCAGGTCCTCTTGTTTCGCCCGATCTTCTTTTCAAGAAGCTACGCAGCGGTCGATAGCATTCTTCAATTTCACGGCCATCTCGGCCATTTCTTTCTTAACCGGCGATGGCAGCCTGTTGACTTTTAGCTCTGCGGCGCCTTTAGAACAACGCATCACTTTTTACAGCTTGCTCCTTGGCTCAAGGCGAGCTCCGCCGAAGGTTCTCCATAGCGGCACCATCGCATTAAGCATACGTTGTAAAACGCACGGCGTCAAGCTCCCTTACTAGGTCTGCGGAGAGTTACATACCTTGTGACTCGTCAAGCCGCTTATTAACAAGCGTGATATCCGCATCCGCCCGTCAAGTGCCGCTTCAGTTCGGCAAATTCATCAACCCGCCTAACCACCGGGCGCTTCTCCACCTACATAGGAAAGCGCATATTATACCTAGGGTTATGATCCTCGGCGCGCCGTCATTCTTGACACGCACCAAGTCTCGGGGCTACTATCTATCTGAGGCGCATTTATATGCAAAAGCTGTCGGAAGGTACATCATTTTGCATACCTCAAAACCCGTCGATAAACTTCGGCGGCTTCATGCAATCCGCTCTCGGCGGATGAAATCCTTTCAATCACCGTACCCATTAGCGTCGGTGATCTTCCAAGATAAACGCTTCGCCCGGCAGATCCTTGACTCCTCGGCCGTACACCCGTTGGTGCGGACTCGTCCGATGGCCTTTTTGAAGGCGGACACGGAAGGGCTTTGAGGGGACATCTGGCTACCTTACGGCCCCGGTTCGGAGAAGCCCTCGCGATGACACCTCGGGTCGTCCACCTCGCATAATGATGCGGCGGCGGGCGTTTCGCTCTCCATCATCTCGGACCAAGATCCCTGAACAGAGCTCTCTTGTGAAGGGCTGAGATCCGAACTACAAGGTAAACTTTCGGTTACCTTGAGAAATAAAATGGGGATGTCTCTCTTTTAGCGCCCCCTTTACTTACGGCTCATTGGAGGCTGGTCTCCTTGGGAAATAGTGCGGCGGGGCATCTCCCTTGTGAGGACCCTCTGGCGAAGATTTCTACCCCGCTTGAGGCTTTGGTCTCGGATCTTGAGCGGTCCTCTTCTCCCCTTGGAGGAGGATTCTCGATCCCCTTTCTTGATAGCCTCCTTCACGGAGGTAGTAGTTCCTTGTTCCCCCTTCGCCTTCTTCAAAGGCACAACCTCTAACATCTTGGTTAATACGGATCCGGCGTGGTCTCGGGGAGGGCGGACACTGATCAGTTTGCTTTTGCTATCCTCCTATTTAAGGATAGCTCTTTTAAGAACAAGTTTATGATAAATATCACGGATAGCATGTCAAGATGCTGGGACTACTTACTTGAGTATCAAGGCGATTGCAGCTCAGACACTGCATCCTCGGTTAAGTCGGACACATTGCTTGTGATCCAAAGAATAGTTGGTACATCTCCACAGGCGTTCGCCCATAAAATGTTAGGCTTCGTGGTCCCTCGGATTAAACTCCCATAGGCGGAGGCGGCGTTTGCGAGCAGGTGCGATGAATCAGCATAACCTGCGCTACTCGACCAGATTGATCTGTCTCTCTCGGAGGTCTCGAATCTGGCCCTGCAATAGAAGTGCGTCCTTGGGCGGTCCCAGTCGAGCCCTTTATTGACCCATAGCGCCCGCGCGATGGAGGACCCGGCGGAAGGCAGGTGGCGCCGCCCATTTGGTGCCCACAGGGCGGTGATATAAAACCACTCTGTTGCCATAAATTGAGCTCCTCTTGAAAAGAGCCCTCGGGCCATGGGCGTCCGCATTCTTGCTTATAGCAGCCCCTCCGCTTTTCTGCTGATGCCCCTTGATCATCTTGGCTCCACTTTGAAGGTCTTGAGCCACAATCCGAAGTGAGGGTAATGCGGAGGAAGGCTTCACGTCTGACAATGAGCAGCGAGATGTGGAGGATAGACTCGGATCAAGTTGTGGAATTCAGCCCATAATAAAACATGAGCCCCCTCACAAAGGGTCCGTCGGAAGCCTAAACCCGAAGGAAGTGAGACCACGAATACCATGCTCTCACCGGGCTCGGGAGTGGAATAACCTGCCCTTGGGTAGGCAGCCTATCTGAATTCGCGGTTAGATACTGGCGTCGCTCAGCTTTAGCACATCTTCTTCCGTGACGGAGGAAGACATCCACCGGCCGTGCAGGTCGAGCGGACATCGTTGAAGGTCGAAGCGCCTAAATCTGGAGCTTTGGGTGTTGGAACTTCGAGGCGAGGCGGATTCGATTAAGATTGAAAGAAAGGCGGGCCTTGGTCTCGTTATAAAGAGGTTGAATACCAAGAGCCCTCCGTGACCGTTCGGGACTACGCCCGATGGAGGAGGCATGCCAGCAGACGCATTTGGGTTCCTACGCCCGTATTGATGAGAATCCCGAAATAAGGGGCGATCTCGCTCGATAAGACATGCGAAGAAACCGCCTCACTAAGCGCTGAGGTGGGGACGGTAAAAGCGATTAAGTATAAAGGCACGGCCGTGGTGTGATGTCATGCCGCGGAATCGTCAATAGATACATGCAAAGGTTATTCTCTCTGGCGGTATGTGGAACTTGTTTTGAAGAGCGGACACTATCCTTGTGTTCAAAATCTTCTATGAAGTATTGGAGGAGGAACCCGCCTTGCAATGCGAAGACAATATCGCGCGCGGATTAAATCGTCATTGAAGCTTGGTTCGAGGGAGCTCTTGAGGAGTCTGGATTAGGGGTGTCAGGATAGCGGACTATCACCGTTGGCGGACTCTGGACTATGAAGATACAAGATTGAAGACTTCATCCGTGTCGGATGGGACTTTCCTTGGCGTGGAAGGCAAGCTTGGCGATCGGATATGTAGACCTCCTACCATTGTAACCGACTTTGTGTAACCCTAACCCTATCTGGTGTCTATATAAACCGGAGGTTTTAGTCCATAGGACGAACAACAATCATACCATAGGCTAGCTTCTAGGGTTTAGCCTCTTAGATCTCGTGGTAGATCCACTCTTGTACTACCCATATCATCAATATTAATCAAGCGGGAGTAGGGTTTTACCTCCGCCGAGTACCGAACACAGGTAAAACATCATGTCCCTTGTCTCCTGTTACCATCCGCCTAGACGCACAGTTTGGTACCCCCTACCCGAGATGTGCCGGTTTTGACACCGACACCTACCTTATCCCCACGAGGGGGGGGGGGGAACCCTAGCCATCCCCGTCCTCCTCCTCAACCCCCACTGCCCCGTCCCCTACACTCCCTCGGTGAGGCCCCGGCCTCCTCTTATCCCTCCCGTCACCGTCCCGTCGCGCCGTCTGGATCACCGAACGCCGCCATGGCCACCGCGGCCGCTCGCGGAGCACTCCCGCGCCCCTGCCTTTGTCGTTCCTCTCACGTGCCCCGTATTCTCCTTAGTGCCCTCCCCGTGTGCCCGCGCGCCCCACGCGGCCTCGTTCCCTTGCTGCCCGCGCTCCCTTCTGGTTCCTGCGGCAAGCACTTGTGCTGCCGTGCCGCCCCCTCTACTCGCCGCTGCTGGGGCAGCTTCTGCTGGCCCGCGCCGCCGGTGGCGCCCTGCTGCTTCCCCGTTGGCGTCCCCCTCCGGTGACCGCCCAACCTCGCTGCCTCGTCCGCCACGGCGCCCCTGGGCGTGCGCCCAATTGGGTCGTGCCCGAAACCGTCGCCGCACCCATTAGGCCCTGGGCCACTGGACAACGGGGCCCAGCCCCTGGAACATTTTATTAAAAAAAAGAAGTAAAGAATTTTAAAAAAAGTAATAATAATAAAAATGTTAATTAATTAATTAAGTAGTTAATTAACTTAATTAATCCTAATTAGATTAACCTAATCACTTAGGTTAGTTAATTAATCTGTTAGGTTAGTTAACAATCAATGACAGTTGGGATCCACACGTCAGATTGACCAGTCAACACCCTGTTGACTGCTGACGTCATGATGACGTCAGCAAGCACTATTCTAGATAATGTTGATTTAAAATAATTAAATAAATCTGAAAAATGATTTAAATCTTTTTAAATTTAATATAAAATAAGCCGTAGCTCGGATGGAAAAACTTTGTACATGAAAGTTGCTCGAGCGGCGAGGCGAATCTGGATCGCAGCCCGTTAGTTAGCCACACATCCCTAGCATAGCAAACCGCAACTTTCCCCTCCTGTTCATCGTAGAAAACACGAAACGTCGGGGATACTTTCCCGGATGTTTCCCCCTTCGCCGGTGTCACCTACCACTACGTTAGGTCACCCCTAGCACCGCATATTGCCGTGTCTTGCTTTGTGTTACATTTGATTGCTCTGTTATTTATTGTGTTTCCCCCTCCGTTACTTTTTCCAGGTAGACTTTGAGATGGTCCCGATGTCGTGTGTTCGACTACACGAAGATGACCCATCCTTGCCCGAGCAACCGGGCAAGCCCCCCCATTGATCACGAGATATAGCCTATTCTTCTCTATCTGCTTGCATTAGAGTAGTGTAGGATATTCTTGCTTTCGTTATTCTATCACGATGCATAGCTTTGTCTTTGCTACTCTCATTGATACCTTTACGCAATCCTACATGCTTAGTATAGGATGCTAGTACTTCATCGATGGCCCTACACTCTTGTTAAATGCGCCATGCTATACTCTTTGGGCTGTGATCACTTGGAGGTGATCTCGGGCATATACTATATACTTTATATTGTTACATTACTTGTGATCTTGTTAGGAGATGAAATTTGAAGGGCAGGTGGTTCCATTCGGTAGAGGTGGGCTGGGTTTCAGCGGCCCCATTATTACTTGTGGCGGGCGGCAGGGCAGAGTTGAGACCACCTAGGAGAGGTGGGCTGGCCTGTTCGGCGTTCGCGGATGCTAACTGCAACTTGAGATCTTGGTATTTGATCGAGTTGGGTCGTTGACCTTATCGCACTAACGACATGTGGGACAAGATATGGGCAACCCGGCGTCGTGGTATCGGCCAAAAGCGCCGTGGCGTCGGCCCGGCGGCGCCGGATTGGTGGAGCACTGCTAGGCTAGAGTGCGCTTCCGCCGCCCACGCAACATCTTGGTGTGCTAAGGCGATGGGCCCAGACCCACATGCACTTAGGTTTAGACCAGCGTGCTAACCTCTTTGTTGTGCCTAGGTGGGGCTGTGGCGTGTTGATCTTCAGCGGCGGGCATGACCGAGAAAAGTGTGTCGGCCAAATGGTATCGGCGTGTCGGGTAATGTGGTGCACCCTGCAGTGATTAATCTATTGAATAGCCGTGATCTTGATAGCAGGGCGACTTGAGTTGTACCTTCACCTTATGACAACTAGAATGGATACTTAATAAAACACACCCTTCCAAGTGCGGATACAACCCGGTGGTCGCTCTCTAACGGGGCTATGAGGAGAGGATGGCGGGTAGGATTATGCTATGCGATGCTACTTGGAGGACTTGATCTACTCTCTTCTACATCTTTGCAAGGCGGAGGCTGCGAGCGTAGTCTTGACGAGATTAGTTATCCCCTCTTATTACGGCATTACTGCGATTCGGTCCTTGATATGGCCCTTTACACATATACCCATGCATATGTAGTGTAGCTCCTTGCTTGCGAGTACTTTGGATGAGTACTCACGGTTGCTTTCTCCCCCTTTTCCCCTTTCCTTTCTTTACGGTTGTCGCAGCGGATGCCGAACCAATGACGGCGCCACCGTCGGCGGCGACTCCTACTACCGGAGGTGCCTTCTACTACGTGCAGCCGGCGGCGGCGACCGGGAGTAGTTAGGAGGATCCGAGGCGGGAGGCCTGCGCCTCTTCGATTGTATCGGTTTATGCTAGCCTTCTTAAGGCAAACTTGTTTAACTTATATGCGTACTCAGATATTGTTGCTTCCGTGACTTCGCCTATGATTGGGCACTTGTATTCGAGCCCTCGAGGCCCTGGCTTGTATTATGATGCTTGTATGACTTATTTATGTTTTAGAGTTGTGTTGTGATATCTTCTCGTGAGTCCACGATCTTGATCGTATTGCGTTTGCGTGTATGATTAGTGTCTGATTGAATCAGGCGTCACAAGTTGAGTATCGAGCCATTGCTGTAGAATCCCCTTCAACTCCTTGGCTGAAGTCGATTCTAGACATTACAAAAACTTTTACTAACATGGATGTGTGCCTTACGGGCCCATGTAAGCCATTAGGTGGTATTAGGATCTTTTATTCCTCGTCCTATACTTTGGGACTCTGATCTCTCTTCTATTCGGGTTAAATGATTTTGCTAAAAACAAGACTAACTTTAGGTTCTCGAAAATACTTTCTCGGAGGCCCTCACTCCCGATGATCGTTTGCTACACGGAAGATTCGAAGATACTATTTGAAGTTCTCTCGAGACTTTGTGCCCACTTCTTTTGCAATTCCCTACCACCGATAAATCCTTATGGATAGCTTATTACCCTTACAATTCTTACATTCATCCCTAGTTGCTCTTGTTATTACAAGATGCATCAAAGTGTTCTTTGACTTTTAAGAATCTTTTGAGCCATTGCATTGCAGATATTTGCCACATGAATACCCTCTATGGATAATTCCTCACACTTACCGAGTATCCGCCCATCCCCAGTTGTTTATGTGTTTCACTAAGGTCTTCGAAATGCTATTCGATCTTCCGAAAATCCTTAGCAGCTTATTGCTCTTGAAATTCTTGCTTGCTTTCATTATGGTTAATCCCATAAGTATAGTAATCTTATTGGCAGCCTTTGTCACTATCATTTTGAGTCCATTGATTCAATAGGTTGCGAATGCTCGCAATCCTCAATCAGATCCTAGAATTCATCCTTTAAACTCGGGCGTCATATTAAGCATGAGCTGGATCTCGACCAATCAAATTGTTGTCAATTGTACCCTAAGGCTATTCAACTTATCCATCCCTAATCGAACATTGCTTACGATCCTTGATTCAAAATCATAATTCCTTTGTTATCTAAGCAATGAATTATTCTGATGTTCTATAATATGATGCCCGTGCATTCTTTCTGGAGTATCGATACTCGCATTAGCTCCGTTGTGGATCGCCCGATCCATTGTTGGATTTCATCCGACATCGTCCTTCATATTCAATAACCTTGTGAGCCTTTCCACGGGTATATAATGCCTTTGGTAAATTGTATTCTGCTTTGTCAACCATGCTCAACTTTTGAGTGGTGATAATACTCGATGTTCATGGTATATGTTCTAGAAGCCCGATGAGTTGAACCTATGCCTTCCTTAATCTATGTGAACTTCGAAGGTTTTCACGGGTCATACTCTCTGGTAATTCACGGGTAGGTTTTGACACTGAAATCATTTTATCTAGAAGCGATGAATGAAAGGTTATGCATTGAAGAAGTGGGAGTCGACCTTGAACCTTTGTGTTCATGCCCAGGGACATGATGTAGATCCTATCATGGAAGCTTCTTGTAATAATAACTATTTCCTTGATATAATATCCTTTGGTATCGGTTAAGTTGATCCTTTGCAATCGTGGTTCCGACCATATGTTCTTCTTTGATCCCATTTCTCGGGCAAGTTTAAGCACTTGTCTTCTGTGGATCAATACACCAGTCCAACCTTTACATTGATCTTTCGTCGAGTATTACACCCTGGTATCTCGAGTTATCACGGAACTACATAACTTCTTATGAGTTCTTTGTCAACTATTATTCTCGTCGATTCCAATTTTCCCCGGGTCTGAGTTATTAGTCACTCGAAAACACCGATAAGTGAATCGATTCCGCACTCCGATTCAATAACTCTTAAGTAATTTTCGTTGTTTATGAGTTTAATAATCATTCAAGTCATTCCTAGCATGATCGGCTATATCCTTATCGTGCAACTTTTTTAACTGTGCTACCTGATCCTTCTTCCCGGAGCACAAATTTCGACGGTGAGCTAATCTTACGTCGATCTTCCTCATCATATAATTTACGCCTTGAACATAAGCTTGGTCTCGAGTTTATATCGTACTTTCGTGGTTCCAATAACCTTTCGCTTCATCATTCCTTTGACTTGATGTCATCGCCGTTCAATTACATCTTCATGAAATCTCTCAACAATTGTGTAGTGATCATCATCAACATTACGAGCTCTTCTAGGGTATCCATTGAATTCATGATGAAATACCATCCTTTCCCTCGATGATTTGTATTATCATTGACCACTTTATTGCCTTAGTTCAACATAAACTTGTTCGTGTTTGGTGTTACGTTGAGATCCTTGCTACCCAGCGATTATTCTTCTTTACCTTGGAGTATTACCATCTTTTATGTCAAGAATGTAGTGAGAATTTTACCACTTCTTAAAATTCTTGATACAAGTGATACTTCTTGCCATCTCCGTCATTTCTTGGACCGGCGTGTTGGTTCTAACGGTATCCGACAAATGAGTGCGTGATGTGTAAATTCTAAACTTCTAGCAACCCTATTGCTTTGAAGTTAATGGTTGACCTTTCTTCTTAGACTATTGATTATTGAATCACCATTCCAATGTTGGCCGTGCAACCCAGCCCATATTTCGGGTGCACTTTTCAACCATTGTTAAATTGTGTATGTTTTTCTCGAGCATACCACATTATATCATTTGATCTGAAAAATGTTATCTCCTTTTTCACATAAGTGTGGAAATCCATCTTTTGAAAATCTCAATGAATTGTTGCTGAGTTCATCAGCCACTCCTCGTCTTTTCCTTGGTTAAATGATGAACTCTTGTTTCGAAACTTGCTTCCATAGTTCAATTCCCGAGAATCATACAATGTCATCTCGACAATTTGTGTTGCACCTTTCTTCTAAGGCATCCACGAGTGCGAGTTATCCGACTCAATCAGATCTGAATCTCGATCAGATATGATGGTTGGAACATATTTCCTAGAGTTATAACATTGGTCTTTATGTGACCGGTAAGGTGATGTCGTGCCTAGCTTTTGGCCGAGACCCATTGTTATAATTTTCCTTTCAGCAGGGTTATCCATTCTTTCATGAGGAAATTGTAAGACTCATTCTATAAGTTGTTCCTGATGAATCCTTTGTGTATCCAAAATCCGACCTTTGCTTGAAAACCATGTCAATGCTATCTCGAAGCATATGCGTGGGCGCCGATTTTTAACGAAACATTTGAAGCCCAATGCTAAATGATTCTTGCTCAATTATCCAAACACCATTGTATGGGTAATGTCATGAAATTTCTCTCCCCTTACCTAAAGGGTTTTCTACATTATATCTTGTCACGTATATCATGCTCTGCTTGTCCTTGCGAAGGATATACCCCCTGAAATATGTGTTGTTTGGTTTAACCTTTCTTGTGATCTATTTGATCTAAGCAGAAATATTCTCCTGCTTATGTAAACACCTCGGTGTACAATTCTGTCAGCAAGACCCTGTTACTATTGTTGATGACATTCTGGTAGCCACCGATGGACGAGAACTTAGCCTATTGGTCCGCCTCGTTCAACGAGTAGGATAATGGTTCTCTTCGTCCCTCGCCCTTGGTACCGACATTGTTGCCGACATAATCGACAAGCTAACCTCGACATGCCTTGCTTGCATGATCCGCCAAGGCGTCTCGCCTTTCCTACTTTTAACCCACATTGTGGGCCCATAACCACAGTTCCACGGGATCGAAACGACTCTCTGTACACCCTGTTTCTAAAGTTATTCCTCACGCTTGGCCGTATGAAAGATCATGAGCCACCTTCCTAGTGATCTATTACGGTATCGAGCAATACTTATTCCCATTACTCGAACCCTTTCACCCTCTGTTTGAACAGCAGACGGATGCCTAACGCTTGGAGCTTCTTGTTGCCCTCCTTACCTTGCTCTCGATAACTTTCTTGAATTTCAACTCGAGATGCCTCTATACCACGTTCTTGAGATAGCCCCGGTACCTAACATATGTTGAGCTCCATCCTTGAGTTTCCCGTTAGCTTTCCGTAAATGCGATGGAGATCTGATGGAAGGATGACTGAAGCGGACAAATGAAAGGCGTCAATGTAATGGATCGACCACTTGAGAAGAGCAACCAAGACCGAGAAGATTCGTTAGGATTTCGTAACAGACCTTTCCCCTTATTCCCCCTCTTAAATCTCGGGCGAGATTTCTTGTAATCAGAGGAAAATTGTGGCCTTGGGATAATTAGGCTCTGATAATCACCGTTAATGATGCCACGTCACCTTTGTCACTGTAATTAATCTCGGGTAAATTCAAAACCGTTTCAAATTTAAATCCTAAATAAATCAAGCGACAAAAGTTTTCAAATATTAAAACAAAAATGTTCGGGCTATGTCAATTATTGCATCGGTAATTATGGTGAAGTAAACACATTTTTATGAAATGCCTAAATACTTTTAAATGAATTTAAATAGAAAAGAAATAATAAAAGAAAATACAAAAATAGAAAACAAAACAAAAAAAAGAATAAAAAGGCCCCACGACCAAGCTGGGCAGGCGGTGACTCACCGGCCGGGCCCCATCGGCCCAGCCCGGCCGGCCGACCCTGCCTTATCCCCACGAGGGGGGGACCCTAACCATCCCCGTCCTCCTCCTCAACCCCCACTACCCCGTCCCCTACACTCCCTGGGTGAGGCTCCGGCCTCCTCTTCTCCCTCCCTTCACCGTCCCGTCGCGTCGTCTGGATCACCGAACGCCGCCATGGCCACCATGACGCTCGCATGGGCCTCAGCGCCCGCCTTTGTCATTCCTCACACGTGCCCCGTATTCTCCTTAGTGCCCTCCCCGTGTGCATGCGCACCCCTTGTGACCTCGTTCCTTGCCGCTGCGCTCCTTACAGTTCTGCGGCAAGCACTTGTCTTTCTTGTGTCGCCTTCTCTGCTGCTTGCTTCTTTGGGGCAGCTTCATGACCAGCGCCGCCGGTGGCGCCCTGCTGCTTCCTCATCGGCGTCCCCCTTCGGTGACCGCCCAACCTCGCTGGCCTCGTCCGCCATGGCGCCCCAGGCGTCGCTTGGATTAGTGTCGTGCAGAAACCGTCGCCGCACCCATTGGGCCACAGGCCCTTTGGACAAGAGGCCCGACCCTGGAACATTTTATTAAAAAAAGAAGTAAAGAATTTTAAAAAAAGTAATAATAATAAAAATGTTAATTAATGAATTAATTAAGTAGTTAATTAACTTAATTAATCCTAATTAGATTAACCTAATCACTTAGGTTAGTTAATTAATCTGTTAGGTTAGTTAACAATCAATGACATTTCGGACACACGTCAGTTGACGATCAACACCACATTGTTGTTGGCGTCATGATAGCGTCGACAAGCACTATTCTGGATAATGTTGATTTAAAATAATTAAATAAATCTTAAAAATGATTTAAATCTTTTAAATTTAATATAAAATAAACCGTAGCTCGCATGGAAAAACTTTGTACATGAAAGTTGCTCGAGCAGCGAGGCGAATCGGATCGCAGCCGTTAATCGCGCCACATCCTAACATAGCAAACACACAACTTTCCCCTCCGGTTCATCTGTAGAAAAACGAAGCGTCGGGGATACTTTCCGGATGTTTCCCCTTCGCCGGTGTCACCTACCACTCGTTAGGTCACCCTAGCACCGCATATTCCGTGTCTTGCTTTGTGTTACATTTGATTGCTCTGTTATTTATTGTGTTCCCCCTCCGTTACTTCTTTCCGGTGAACTTTGATGCGGTGCTGATGTCGTGTGTTCGACTACACGAAGATGACCCATCCTTGCGGAGCAACAGGCAAGCCCCCCCTTGATCACCATATATCGCCTATTCTTCTCTATCTGCTTGCATTAGAGTAGTGTAGCATATTCTTGCTTTCCGTTATTCCTATCTGATGCATAGCTTTGTCCTTGCTACTATTGTTGATACCTTTACTGCAATCCTACATGCTTAGTATAGGATGCTAGTACTTCATCGGTGGCCCTACACTCTTGCACACGCCATGCTATACTCTTTGGGCCGTGATCACTTGGGAGGTGATCTCGGGCATATACTATATACTTTATATTGTTACATTACTTGTGATCTGTTAGGAGATGGGGCTAAAGGGCAGGTGGTTCCATCCCGGTAGAGGTGGGCATGGGTTCCCGGCGGCCTGACTGTTACTTGTGGCGGGGCAGCAGGGACAGAGTTGAGACCGCCTAGGAGAGGTGGGATTGGCCTGTTTGGCGTTCGCGGATACTTAACTGCATGCGAGAACTTGGTATTTGATCTGAGTTGGGTCGTTGACCTTATCGCACTAACCGCCCGTGGGACAAGATATGGGCAACGGCGTCGTGGTATCGATCGAAACGCCGTGGCGTCGGCGGCCCGAGTGGGTGTATTTGGATTGGGCTGGGCACTGCTAGGCTGGAGTGCGCTTACGGCCGCCCACGCAACATGCAGGTGTGCTAAGGCGATGGGCCCGGACCCTGTGCGCTTAGGTTTAGACCGGCGTCTTGACCTCTTTGTTGTGCCTAGGTGGGGCTGCGGCGTGTTGATCTTCAGCGGCGGGCATGACCCGAGAAAAGTGTGTCGGCCAAATGGGATCGAGCATGTCGGGTAATGTGGTGCACCCACAGGAAGTTAATCTATTGAATAGTTGTGATCTTGATAATAGGATGACTTGAGTTGTACCTTGACCTTATGACAACTAGAACTGGATACTTAATAAAACACACCCTTCCAAGTGCGGATACAACCGGTGGTCGCTCTCTACTTGAGGGACTACGAGGAGAGGATCGCGGGTAGGATTATGCTATGCGATGCTACTTGGAGGACTTGATCTACTCTCTTCTACATCTTTGCAAGGCGGAGGCTGCGAGCGTAGTCTTGATAGGATTAGTTATCCCCTCTTATTACGGCATTACTGCGATTCGGTCCTTGATATGGCCCTTTACACATATACCCATGCATATGTAGTGTAGCTCCTTGCTTGCAGTACTTTGGATGAGTACTCACGGTTGCTTTCTCCCCCTTTTCCCCTTTCCTTTCTTTACGGTTGTAGCAACCGGATGCCGAACCAGGCGAGGCCACCGTCGGCAGCGACTCCTACTCATTTTGAGAAATCGTTAGCGGTAGCTGCTCGGTTGGCTGGTGAGTAGGGATTAATCGGCTGTCGGCAAGTTAATCGGCCATTTAATCAACTAATCGGATGATTTATCGGTTTATAGGCTACTCGGTGACCCTACGGTAGGGATTAATCGGCAAGTTAAGCTGGTTGTCGGATGAATTCTTGAGCAGGGCTCCTACTACACGGAGGTGCCTTCTACTACGTGCAGCCCGGCGGCGACCAAGTAGTTAGGAGGATCCCAAGCGGGAGGACTGCGTCTCTTTCGATGTATCGGTTTATGCTAGCCATCTTAAGGCAAACTTGTTTAACTATATACGTACTCAGATATTGTTGCTTCCCGGCTTCGTCTATGATCGAGCACTTGTACTCGAGCCCTCGAGGCCTGGCTTGTATTATGATGCTTGTATGACTTATTTATGTTTTAGAGTTGTGTTGTGATATCTTCCGTGAGTCCACGATCTTGATCGTACCGTTTGCGTGTATGATTAGTGTCTGATTGAATCGAGGCGTCATCATGTATTCACTATGTGCTAATGCTTTGTTACGGTTCTCTATTAAAGGAGGCCTTAATATCCCTTAGTTTCCAATAGGACCCGCTGCCACGGGAGGGTAGGACAAAGATGTCATGCAAGTTCTTTTCCATAAGCCGTATGACTATTTACGGAATACATGCCTACATTACATTGATGAATTGGAGCTAGTTTTGTGTCACCCTATGTTATGACTGTTACATGACGAACCGCATCCGGCATAATTATCCATCGCTGATCCGGTGCCTACGAGCTTTCCATATACTGGTCTTCGCTTATTTAATTTTCTGTTGCTACTGTTACAACCACTACAAAATACCAAAAACATTACTTTGTTGTCTTTACTTTTATTACCGTTACCACCACTACATATTACTTTGCTACTAAACACTTTGCTGCAGATACTAAGTTTCCAGGTGTGGTTGAGATGACAACTCAGCTGCTAATAATTGAGAATATTCTTTGGCTCCCCTTGTGTCGAATCAATAAATTTGGGTTGAATACTCTACCCTTGAAAACTGTTGCGATCCCCTATACTTGTGGGTTATCAATAGCAAACGGCAACAGGCGCGTTGCCGTGAAATACGTCCCCCTCATGCTCCCAGGCACGGCACGCACCTGGCTCAACAGCCTCAAGCCTTACAGCGTCAACAGCTGGCTAGACTTCACGAAGCCTTCATCCGCCTTCACGGCACCTACAAGCGGGCTCCCAAGCCCGGCAGCTCTCCTTGTGTGTTCAAGGGCCCAATGAATCAACTTCGTGACTACCTCACGCGTTGGGCGAGCTCCATAACTCACTGTGAAGGGGTGCACGAGTTCAAGCCATAAGTACTTCACGCCGGATGCGAAGGCACCCTCCTCAAGCACCGACTCCTGCGCAGCGAGCCGACTACCCTCGGCAGTGATGATCATAGCGGAACAAATGCGCCCACGGCCGACTCTTGATGAAGACCGAGCTCGGGTAGGCGCCTCCGGGAAGGTGCTCGCTCCGGCTCCCAAGACACCGGCGGAGACTCCAGCGATGCCGTGCGGAATGATAACAAGCGCAAAGGCCCCTATGATGCCTTCCGCCCGTCGGCGGTGGCCCGCGATCGAGCGAACAACCCGAAGGCGGCCAGCGCCAAGAAGCGGAAAGCGGCGGAGCGGCAGCGGCCGGCTTTCTCCTCTGAGCAAGCCCTTGATGCCTTGCAAGTTCCACGGCGGCTCGAAGCCGTCCAACCACCACGACTCGGAAATGCCAGCTGGCTCACACGAATCTGCAAAAGCGAAGGGTTGGTGCCGCCTCCGCTGCTGGTCGGCCGCCTCGGGCCCCTCGGCGTGACCGGCCGCTCGACCAGCGATCGGGGCTGTTCAAGGCGAGTTCCCCGGCGAGCAAGCCGCCTCGTAGTCTTTACAAGCCAGCCGAAGACCGGCGCGGCCGCACAAGCGGCACCAAGAATTCAAGGCGGTCGCCTCCAACAACCCGAGTTCATGCCTTTGGTCGAGAAAGGCCTATCGGTGGGAGCCGGGCCGACCACCTAGAGGTGATGCCGTCTCCCGGCTCTTATGCATTGGTTTTGGGCGCCACCCTCGCGACGGAAAAGCGAGCTGCCCGTTTCTCCAGCGTCTTTGATAAATGGTGGGGCAGCATCAACATACTTTACCGTGACACCATGGAGAAGCTGAATATCAAGGCGAAGCAGCTCATGCCTAGTCGGTTGTGTTCCATGGCATCGTGCCGGCCTGTCCTGCTCACCTGTCGGCAAGATCAAGATAGATGTTCTCTTTGGGGACAAGGATCATTTCGGCTGAGAAGCAATATGGTTTGAAGTAGTGGACACAGAGAGCCCTTACCATGCCTTTGCTTGGCCGACCTGCTCTGGCCAAGTTCATGGTTGTGCCCACTACACCTACCTCAAGATGAAGATGCGAGTTCAAGGGCATCATCACGATGTAGGAGACTACAAGAAATCCTCCAGTGTCAGTTGGCTAGCGGCCGGCTGGCGAGTCCTACGTGATCGTTGAAGAAGAAGATGTTGGATCGAGTCGTGGCCATGGCGACAAACAGCGACCCCATCCCCTGACCCCAAGGACTATGATGCCCAAGGTTCTTTCCGGCCGGCCAAAGAAACAAAGAAGATACCTCTAGACCGGAGAACCCGAAGGTTTGCCGTCATTGGGACAAACACGGACAGCAAATAGGAAAGCGAGCTCGTCGATTTCCTCCGTGAGAATCGGGACATCTTCTCATGGTCCCCAAGGACATGTCGGGTGTTAGAAGGAATTCGCCGAGCACAAGTTACGTCCGAGCAGATGCAAAACCGTCAAGCGGACCCTCGCCCATTGTCGGAGGAAAAAGAAAGGATTGTAGGAGAAGAGATGGCCCGGCTTACGGCAGCGGCTTCATTATGGAGTGTTCTTTCCAAAGTGGCTTGCCAACCCGGTCCTCGTGTTGAAGAAGAATAACAAGTGGCGCATGTGTATAGATTACACCAGCCTCAACAAAGCCTGCCCCAAAGATCCCCGCTCTGCCAAGTTGATCAAGTGATAGACTCCACGGCGGATCGAGCTGTTGAGCTTCTTGGATGCTTACTCGAGGCTACCACGGATAAAGTTGGATCCATCGACCGCTGAAGACCGCCTTCATCACACCATTGAACTTTACGCTGCGACTATGACATTGGCGAGAAATGCGGTGCCACTTTTCGGCGTTGCATGCGAAATGCCTCCTCAAGCGACAGCGAAATGCCCATGTCTATGTAGGCGATATTGTGGTGAAGAGCGGAGGCGTGGCACCTTCTTGAAAGACCTCGGAGAGACATTTGAAAACTTGCGCGGTTTGAGATCAAGCTCAACCCAGAAATGCATGTTTGGAGTACCGGCCGGCCAGCTTCTAGGCTTCACGGTCTCTGAGCAGCGGCATCGAATGCAACCGGTGAAGATCAAGGCCATAGAGAATGGAATCCCTACCAAGCTACGAGGCGTCCAAAAATTTACGGATGCAGGCCTCACTGAACGCTTCATCGGCCGGCTCGGAGAAAGCTCTCCCCTCTCTTGACTCATGAAGAAGTCCACTCGCCCGAGTGGAGCGACCAAGCAGACCAAGCTTTCCACGAGCTTAAGAAGATCTTGTACGCCGCTGTCTTGGCGGCGCCCGTGAAAGAGCCCATGCTCCTTTACATTGCCGCCACTAGCGGGTGGTCGGCACCATTATCGTGGTTCAGCGCCTAGAAGAAGGCGAGCTCAACTAGTCCGAGGCGGTGTGTTATTGGGCGAAGTATTGTCCACCTCGAGCGAAATTACCCGCACTACGGAAGATGTGCTATGGTGTGTGCCGCTGCCAAGCTCAAGCCCTACTTTCAAGGGCACCCCATCACGGTCGTATGTACTTCCCGCTTCGCCGAGATCATAGGCAGTCGGGATGCATCGGCGGGTATTAAATGGGCCATTCTTGTTGGCTCCTTACAATCTTCTACCAGCCCGCACCGCCATCAAGTCCCAAGCATTGGCCGACTTCCTTGTCATTGGGCGAGACCCAATACTGCCTTGACCCTGACTCCACTCATTGGCGGATGCGCCGATGGATCAATATGCGCACCCGGCTTGGGGCCGGCATCATCCTCACCTCTCCCAAGGCGACAAGCTCGGATACACATTGCAAATTCATTTTGCCGCCTCAACAATATGGCGATACGAGGGCTCATACACGGGCTCCGGCTAGCCAAAGAACTCGACATCCGCGGATCTGTGCTATGGCGACTCGGTTTAGTAGTCAACAATCATCTGGCGGTTGGGGCGCCAAGGGCACAAACATGGCGAGCTACGCTTCCTCGTTCAACAAATCGGTAGATATTTTGAAGGATGCGAGTTCCTCCACGTGCCGCAGGCGACAACGAAACAGCGGATGCCACAGCACGAATAGGCTCCACCGACAAGCTATACCAACCGATGTCTCTCTCAAGCGCCTTGATCGTCTCCAGCGTATCTACTTTTCAAACACTTTTGCCCTTGTTTTGGACTCTAACTTGCATGATTTGAATGAAACTAACCGGACTAACGTTGTTTTCAACAGAACTACCATGATGTTGTTTTATGTGTAGAAAAGAAAAGTTCTCGGAATGTCACAGAAATCACGGAGGCACTTTTTGGGATTTATAAAATTATTAGGCGAAAAGAAATACACACGGGGGCGGGGCCTGTCCATGAGACAGGCGCCCCCCTAGGCGTGCCCCTATCTTGTGGGCCCTGGACCTCCTCCGACCTCAACTCCAACTCCATATATTCCGTCTCGGGAGAAAAATCAGAGAGAAAGTTTCATCACGTTTCACGACGGAGCCGCCGTAAGCCTAATCTCTCTCGAGAGGCTGATCTAGAGTCCATTCGGGGCTCGGGCGGGGATTCGTCGCCGTCGTCATCATCAACCATCCTCCATCACCAATTTCATGATGCTCACCGCCGTGCGTGAGTAATTCCATCGTGGAAGCTTCTTTGGGCGGTGATGGTTGGATGAGATTTACCATGTAATCAAGTTAGTTTTGTTAGGGTTTGATCCTAGTATCCACTATGTTACGAGATTGATGTTGCTATGACTTTGCTATGCTTAATGCTTGTCACTAGGGCCAGTGCCATGATTTCAAATCTGAACCTATTATGTTTTCATGAATATATGTGTGTTCTTGATCCTATCTTGCAAGTCTATAGTCACCTATTATGTGTTATGATCCGACAACCCCGAAGTGACAATAATCGGGATACTTCTCGGTGATGACCGTAGTTTGAGGAGTTCATGTATTCACTATGTGTCGTGGAATTGTCATGGCAGATGTCCTCGTGCAAGGACTTAGTCATGGAGCCATCGCAACTAGGAAGCTTAAAGGGGTTAATCGGGACAAAGGACACGAGAGGTTTTATACTAGTTCGGCCCCTTGCGGAGAAGGAAAGCCTACGTCTAGTTGGGTTGGTATTGCTTGATGTTTCGATGACCGGGGCGGAACACGCTATACCCGACTCTCGATGGGTTGTTTCTTGCCCTAAGCCGCCCGGCCAGTCGTCCCCTTATATACGGGTTGGCCGCCGGTGGCCTCTGAGATCCCGGCGGCTTATAAACAATGTGGGATCGGTGACTAGTTAAATCTACCTTATGATACAAGTCATGCCATTATGGTGGTTTTACTACAGCGGGCCTTAAATGCGCTGTGGGCCTTAGGCCCTTTATTGAACCGCCATCTTCATGCTGGTCTTGGGCTTCTTTGGTGAATCTTCCTTGCGTAACCGGCCCCTCTGGGCGGCTTACACAAATAGTTATATCCCCAACATTAGGCCCAGTTGATTTGAACTGTTCATGTCAATCTTAAAATACTATAAAACATAAATCTTAGGTCTTACATTGTGCAAAAGACTTTCTTTGACCCGCCATGGCGTCATTTTACGGACCCGTGTTAACCGGCCGTGGCGTCATCTTTCCTTTTATTCCACCATATCCTCCAACGGATCTCTGTCTTTATTGGTATTAGAAAACCGGCGTCGGGGCGGCTGGATAATAATTCTTATCTCCTCGTTTCGCGTCGTCTCGGTTATCCTCTCCTTATAAATAGCGCGACCTAGGTCTCCCATTCTCCTTCTTCCGGTCATCTTCTTCCTCTTGCCTCCTCTCGAGCTCCTCCGCGCTTGCCGTCGACCTTCTTATCTTCACCGTCGAGCCGCTGCATCAACTTTGAATCGGATCGAGAAAGCGGCGGCGAACTTTCATGACTCCTCCGGATCCGTAAGTTCCCTTCCTTCCTTGCTTAGATCCGCATTAGAAACTTCCTCGAGTTCATCAGAGTTCATCACCATTGGAGCCAAACCTTTGTTAGTTTTCCTCCTAGATGCCTCTTCCGATCTGAGAATGATATAAAACAGCCGCGGTAGTTGTTTTCGCACTTGTCTTGGATAAAAAACAGATCCCTTTCTCTGTATGAAAGCCTAATTGGAGCCTACGAACACATCTGCGTCAGTTTTTAGGTCTAGAAAACTTTCTTATCAGAACAGACCTTTGATCTTAAATTTTAGCAGAAGATTATGAAACTTGTTTTTATCACGGAAAACTTCTTACATTAAATGCCCTTAAACATAACTTATCTAGGTGTCGGTTTAAATGCATACCACTGATCATGAACCTTGCCTACTTCTCATATCTTTAAAATTTTGAACTGCTCTTAATGCTTGTAGCGGCTTAAATATTGTTGCCCGATTATCCTTATGTCATTAGACCCTTTGTAAGCCGCTACCTTGATGGTTTGGATATTTTCTCCGGGTTAAAATTTGAACGAGAACTTCTTATTTTGTAATAGGCCAAGCTGTTGTCATGGCACCTAAAGCGACCAAAGCTCCTGTAACTTTGCAAGCTGGGTCCCATCCACAGTCCTAAAAGTAAGCTGGCTGAGTTTGTGAAGTCGGCCATCTACCAAAAAGGAGGTCATGTCTTATCGTGTTCCTAACCCAAGCGAAGAAAGGCCTCAACCCAAGAAGGGAGGTGATAGTTTTCACGGATCACATGAGGCGAGGATTTGCCCCTCCGGCTCAAAGTTCTTGAGAGAAGTTTTGAATTTCTTTGATCTTAGACCTCAAGACATTGGACCCAATTCCGTGTCAAATCTTTGCAATTTCCAAGTCTTACGTGAGGTGTGCACAGGAGAGGAGCCAAGTCTGCTTTTGTTAGAGAACTTTTTACTTGAGCCGCGAGAATGAGCGTGCCAGCAGGCCTAGTCTTGAACTTGGCGGTATCTCGATCCAACAACGGAGGCCTTGTTTCCTTATCTTTGAGTTGCGAGTCACCCAAAAATTGGAACCGGACATGGTTCTCTTGTCGAGACACTTCTCCGGTGATGAAGCCTCTGCGGCTTTCGCGCCTAGCCTTGAGTCCAACCATCCAGCGGCGGATAAACTAACCCTTTGTTGAGCGTCGCCTCTTAATCCCACCATCAAGAAGATTAAAGCTCTTTTGGGGAATGGTTTAAATGGCATCGATCTACTCAGTGCAGGTCACTTGGCGAGATACTCCCATTAAGCCGCCGCTCGGCTTAATGTGTGCCTCTGAGGAGAAAAAAACGACCCAATGCGTCATAGTCTGACGACCTACCGGATGATGTGGTGGATGCTACAACCCGATCCTTTCTTGAAGGAGAACCTTGTCACTAGCAATGCCTTGGTTTACTTCCATACGCAAAAGAACCGGCCCTATGATAAGTTACCAATTTTAATAAATATTCCTTAACATGTTTACCTTCTTTGTACTTATAATTCTTTATCTTTTTCCACGGGCGGTGATAATTTACGGAAGGTCAAATATGACCACGAGGCTGCCCAACAAGCGAGGTAGCCAAGAAAACCGAAAGGAAAGCCGCCAAGATGGTAACTTCAAAGAAGAAGAAACCTAAGCGCCTCGATTTGCTCAAATTGGATGACTCTTCTTGAGATGAGGAAGAGGTAATCCTTACTCTCTTAACTCCTTTGTTATCATTTTATTGATATTTCCGCCTTTCGGGAGGATCTTGGGAACAACCAAGCTCTGGCGAAGAGTAACTATAATCTCCTCCGACTTCGAGCCTTTGCCAAAGCACAAAATCCGACGGGTGACCGGAAAGTAAGATTTTCATCCTCTAGCTTATCAAGATCCTCAATTTCTTTTGAAGCAACAACGGCTTGGCGGAGGCAAACCGGACGATGAGATCGAGCTCTCTTCCGGCTTACCCGATGTGAGTAGGAAGCGTCGGACTGAGGTCATCTCTGCTTTACGTTCTGTTTATCCTTTGGCGGGTTTAATTCGTCAACCTCTCAATTCAACTGACTCCAATTATCAGGATACCTCTCCTTCCTTCGGCGAGTCTATGCAATCCAACATACCGGCCTTCAAGACTGCCCCTGGGTAATATACCTTTGTTATTCTTATGCTTTGCCTTACTCATACTTTGTACTCACCCCTCTGTTTTGTCCACAGCGTGCAGGTGAAGCCCAGTAAGAGGGCAAAAAAGAATAAGCCATCCGAAGACCCGGTAGCAACTGAGCCGGAACTCGGAACAGCTGCCCCTGATGCTTCTACTCATCAACCGCCTCCTGAACCGGCCTATGAAATTCCAATGCCATCTTCTGACCCGCCTGCCGAAGATACTTTTAATAGCTCCGATAATCCGGAAATTCCTAGCCCGGTCAAGATAACTGACCCGGAAATTGAAATCTTGAAAAGCCAGTATGTTGAACAGGGTGACCCTCTGTCCTTGCGGATGTCTTGCCAAGGAAGAACTTGTCAAACACCAGAGGACAAAACAGGACATCGCTGATTATGCCCACTTAAGCATTGGTGATATAGTCTCGAGCTATCTGAATCAAGTGCATAACACCGCGACACGGAAATTGACATGGTGAAACAAATCTGACATAAATCGAGGTATAACTTATACTATTTCTCACGAATCTTATTTCTTGTACCAGCCCCCAAGTCTCGCTTATAAATAAATATGTTGTAGACTTAGATACTACTTCTTGTTAGTTCATCCGGTTTAAAAGAAGAGATATTTAACCCGGTCATAATATGATAACTTAAAATGTGCGATACACATTAGCACCCAAGTGTCAAGTATCTTTACTTGTAAAGTGCTTGAGACTTTAATATACTTACTCCAGCATTATAAATTAAAATTTCCTTTAGCATACATTAGCCCCCAAGTGTCAAGTGTCTTTGCTTGCAAATTCCTTGGGACTTAATAATATCTTACCATAACCTTAATTATAATCCGGCATCAATCGCAGGCCTCCACCAGTCAATTTGAATCAGATATTCTGACACGAAGACTACTTTGGCAGCCCAAGAACTTGAAATTCAAAGGCCAACTCAAATTTGCATTGGTGTCTACGAACAGAGAAGTTGAAGAAAAAAATTTGATCGGAGAAGAAAATCTGGGCGATGAAAAAGCCTCACTTGTGACCGGGCGAGGCAATGAAGCAGCTCTTGCAGAAGCAAGCTGCCGAGCTGTCGGCTTAAAGCGCCAGATATCTCAAATGGTCTCGGCAATCTTTGGTAAGTTACTATGTATAATCATGAACATCACCATGGTTTCTTTGATGACTATTTCAAATATTATCTACGGCTTACCTTATATGTATACTTGAGGCCCGGAGCACAAACACGAAGCGAATATCTTGATCAAGCTTAAGGCGGTACACTCTGGTGGAACAGCTACACCGGTCACAACATGCTTTAGCCGTTGTGGATTTATCAAATGATACTCCTTATCTCCTGCGGGGCGTGCTCAAGCGGCTTGCCGTGTTACTAGCAGATTGAGGAGCTAAAGCGGGCATCTGCTAGAGCGAGGCCATAGCATTAAGCAAGACCAAAGCGTTGCTTCGAGCTAGACACAGCGACGTTGCTCTTGCATATCCCGGTTTGAAGGAGGATGGCTCTGTATTCAATGAATCAGACTTCACCACTGCGTGAAAGTCGTACGTCTGTGGCCACCATCGCCGGCAATGATATTGATCTTACTAAGTACCGGCCGGGTTACGACAGCGAGCGGAGGATTCCAACTCCGCATTATGATGGCGTCGGCTGATCCCTCAACTCGTAAGCATACCTTTGCTCCGAAGTTGATTTCGGCGGTTTAATAGATGATGAAGCTGAATTTGAAGCCTTAAGCGGCATTGGCGGACCTCGTCAACCTTCGAGACAAAACAATGACGAAGAGGCGGAGAAGGATAACCCGGAATCTTCAGGCCCACCAAAGGAGTAACCCGCCTGGTGCTATGTCTTTGAAAAAAATGATGCTTCATTATTCAGACTCGGGGAGTCTTGTAATAGAGTAGAAAAACCTCTTACTCTGTCATGCCTTCGCGCATGTTTGTGGTGCTTAATATTGTCATAAACCGCTAGCGTTGTATACTGCTAGCTTATGTGAATTGTTCCTTGATGTCCAAAACTTTCTTGCTTTATCTTGTGTATAAAACAAAAAACATAATTCCTTTGGCGTCTTACCACATCCGGGGTCATATAGAATAGTGATAACTCGGAGTATGAACCAAAACATCATAAAAACAGCCGGTTTATGATCATGACCATAATAATATACCTGCTATCTTATTTGAAGCATACCTTACTGGCTTATGTGATCCCAAAAGGCGACAGTTAAACTTAACCACGAAAGTTGGCACATATAATGTTTACTGGCCCTTAATATTATTTACCCTTACGAGTAAAATAAACTTAATTTTCAAAGGCCTCGATTGAATACGATCGATAGAACCGTTCAAAGGGGTTAAGCTAAGATTCGGATACGATCATATAGCCCCAATGGCTTTGGCGATGCCGATCAAGTGGGTATCGACAGCTATGTTCTCTTTAGTTGAATCGACCTATGTTTGAGCAGAAGCCCCGGTGACCATTAGAGTTGTTTAATGGCGCTGATTGAATCGATCCACGCCCGGACCCAAAGGTGTTAAGCTATGATTCAAATATGATCAAGAAGCCCCCAAGTGGGTTTGGCGTTATGCCGATCAATTGGGTATCGATAGCTATGTTCTCTTTGGTTGAATCGACCTATGTTTGAATAGGAAGCCCCAAGTGACCATGGCTAGATTGAGATATGATCATAAGCGGACCAAAGGGAAAGCGGATTCGAGATATGATCCGCTCCTGTTGGTTATTTCCACCACACAGTAAAGAAGATACATAAACCTTGAAGGGTGGAAAGAAAAGAGGTCCGCTTTATTGCTTTATATAATATATACATTGATAAAAAAAAAAAAATATACTCACGAGGCGGTGGCTTAAGTATAGTAGGGTCGGAGATGCGCTATGTTCCCTGACGGCGTGGGTCTCTTCCTCCGACTTCGTGAGTCTTTGTGCTCTCGAACATCGATGAGGTAGTATGACCCGTTGTTGAGATTCTTGCTGATCACAAGGTCCTTCCCAAGGAGGGACAGCTTGTGCATATCAGTTGATCCTAGATGAGCGGAGCACTAAATCGCCTTCCTGAAATTTTTGCTTCTAACCGGCGGTTTGTGATAATGGCGCAGGTCTTGCGATAAATCGTCGGCGGGCTATTGCCAAGTCTCGCTCCTCATCCAACAAGTCAAGTGCATCCTAACGAGCTTGTTCATTATCAGCCTCAACGTAAGCCGCCACCCGGGGTGAATCATGCCGGATATCACTTGGCAGAACCGCCTCTGCTCCGTACACCATGAAGAAAGGTGTATAACCTGTAGATCTGTTAGGCGTTGTGTTGATGCTCCATAGCACAGAGGGTAATTCCTCCACCCAACACCCCGGAGTTTGCTGCAAGGGAACTAAGAGCCGGGGTTTGATACCTTTCAAGATCTCTTGATTAGCTCTTTCTGCTTGACCATTAGACTGAGGGTGAGCAACAGCCGAAACATCAAGCCGGATGTGCTCTTGTTGATAGAACTCTTCCATGGCACCCTTGGAGAGATTAGTACCATTATCAGTTATAATGTTGTGTGGAAAGCCAAAACGAAAGATCACCTTTTTCATGAACTGAACCGCCGTGGCTGCATCACACTTACTGACCGGCTCTGCTTCAACCCACTTGGTGAATTTATCCACTGCCACCAACAGGTGTGTCATCTTATCCTTAGACCTTTTGAAAGGTCCAACCATATCAAGCCCCGGACTGCAAGCGGCCAAGTAATTGGAATCATCCTCAATTCTTGAGCCGACACATGAGCTTCGTCGTGAGAATTTTGACATCCGTCACATTCTTGACTAGATCCTCTGCATCGGCATGAGGCGTCGACCAATAGAAACCATGACGAAAAGCCTTGGCCACGGAGATTTTGAACCGGCATGATGACCGCAATCTCCTTCATGAATCTCACGAAGTATCTCGACCCTCCATGAGCGTCATAGCGTTAAACGCATGATGTGACGCTGCGGTGATGCAATTCGCCATGTACAATTGTCATGGATTTGGACCGCTGATGATCTGTCTTGCCAAGGTCTCGTCCTCAGGCAACTCTCCCCGGGTCATATAAGCCAAATATGGGACTGTCCAATGCTGGGATGGCGTGGAGAGCCACCACCAGTGTGCCTCCGGTGCAGCCTGCTAGCTCTTCCTCTGTAGGCACTCGACAAAGGGTTATGCAAAGCGTCAAGAAAGGTGTTAGGCGGCACCGACTACGGTGAGACCCAGCCGGCTCAAAGCATCACCGCCTCATTCTTCCTTCGGTCAATGTGCTCTACTTGATAACCTTTGAAGTGCCCGCCACCGCATCAACTTCACGATGATAAGCCGCCATAAGGGGATCCTTGGAGTCCACGTGCACGACACTGTTGGCGACGAGTCTGAATCACCCAAGCACCTTACGGCTCAAATTCATCTCTTTGGCCATCCGGAGCCATGGAGCAAAGCCTCGTATTGATTGCATTGTTAGTGCTGAGGAAACATAAGCGAGCACATAGCAATATTTGTCACCTCGGGGAAGTTAAAGCGACTCCGACCCCGAGCCTTCAATACTGGACCCATCGAAGTGAATAGTCCAATCGTGTTATCGGCTTCTCCTCTAGTGCGCAACTCCGTCCAATCATTGATAAAGTCCACCAAGGCTTGAGACTTGATAGCTATCGTGGCATATACTTCAAACCGTGAGGCCCAAGATCAATGGCCCCTTGGCGACTCATCTGTGGCTTCCTGTTGCGGGCGATGTCCCCAAGGGGCAGAACTTACCACAGGTATAGGATGCCCTGGAAATCTTGCTTTAGCTTCGACTTGCCATGAACACCCCATAAACAAGTTTACGCCAATGCGGATATCTTTGCTTGGAATCTATGAGCACCTCACTGATGTAATAAACCGGCCGTTGAACCGGATGCTCCTTGCCAGCCTCCTTACGCTCCACCATGATGGCAACACTAACAGCTCGTGAGTTAGCCGCAACATACAACAGCAACGGCTTTTTATCAATGGGAGCCGCGAGAACCAGCGGTTCAGACAATTGTCTCTTTAAATCTTCAAAGACAGCATCAGCGGCCTCACTCCAGACAATAGTGTACATTTTCTTCATCATCGTCGATGGTAGAGCCTTCTCACCTAACCGCTTATGAATCGGCTTAAGCGACAACGCGACCATGATCGTTGAACATCATTGATGCATGCGGTTTAGCCGAGAGGTGTCGCCTTGATCTTCTCGGGTTAGCTTCAATGCCTGTTTGAGACCGGGAATCCCAAAAGTTTGCTGCGGTACACCAAATACACACTTGTCGGGTTAAGCATCATCTTATAGACCGGAGATTATCAAAGTTTCCTTTAAATCAG
Source organism: Aegilops longissima (assembly GCA_021605205.1). NCBI lineage: Eukaryota > Viridiplantae > Streptophyta > Magnoliopsida > Poales > Poaceae > Aegilops > Aegilops longissima. The sequence goes on from CM038678.1 coordinate 615,497,492, forward strand.
ATATCAAGGTTTCCTTCTCTGGACTTCACTACAATGTCATCCACATAAGCATGAACACTGCGCCCAATCGATTGTGGAACAATTACATACACGGCGATAAGTTGCTGGGCACTCTTGAGCCCAAATGGCATAGATACATAGCGAAGGCTCCAAATGGAGTAATGAAAGCCGTCTTCTCCTGGTCCTTAAGCGCCATTTTGATCCGATGATAACCGAGTAAGCATCCAAAAACTCAAGCGCTCGCAACCCGCTGTAGCATCAATGATTTGATCAATGCGGGGTAGAGCAAAGCGATCAGCCGGACAAGCTTTATTTAAGTCCGTGTAATCTACACACATCTGCCAGGTGTCGTTCTTTTTTAGCACAAGCACCGGGTTAGCCAACCACCCCGGGTGAAAAACTTCCACGATGAACCCGGCCGCTAAGAGCCGAGCGACCTCCTCTGCCATAGCTTTTCGTCTTTCCTCATTGAATCGCCAAGAAACCGCTGCGACGGCTTATACTTTGGATCAATATTAAGAGTGTGCTCGGCGAGTTCTCTCGGGACACCGGCATGTCGGAAGGTTTCCACGCAAAGATGTCCGGTTCTCATGGATGAACTTCGATGGTAGCGCTTTCCTATTTGGGATCCAAATTGGTACTAATGTTGAATTGCTTGGAAGAGTCGCGCACAGGTGAAGTCGACCAGTTTTGTCTCGGCGACCGACTTAAATTTCAACGCCGAGTCTTGCTCGTGGTTGGCTTCTTTAAAGAGGTCATATCATTTGGGTCAACATTATTTTGATAAAACTTCAGCTCCTCTTGGCACAAACAGATTCAGCATAAGCGCGTCGCCTTCTTCGCACTTTCGAAGGCTACCTTCGACTCCCATGCGGTGATGGTGCCCTTGTAACCCGACATCTTGAGCTGTAAATAAACATAACACGGTCGTTCCATGAACTTGGCATAAGCCGGTCGTCCAAGCAGGCGTGATCGGCTCTGATTTTGACTACCTCAAGCGTCGGTTTCTCAGCCACAGAATCATATTCATCTCCAAAGGCTACTTCAGCTCGATCTTACCAGCTGGATATGGCGATTTACGGTACTACCCATGAAAAGCGGTGTTGGGCGTCCTCAAGTCCTTATCGATCAACCCCATGCGACGAAAGGTCTCATAATAGAGAATATTGATGTTGCTTCCCCGTCCATAGTACCTTAATGAATTTATATCCACCAACACGAGGGGCCACTACCAAGGCCAATGACCGGGTTATCAACCGGGAGGGTGATCTTCCCTGCTCCATATGATGGGCTGCTCGACCATCTCAAGTAACGAGGAACCGCCGGCTCAACAAATTCTGACCCTCTTATGAACCTTACGGTCACGTTTGCACAAGTTAGTGGTGAACACATGGTATTGCCCACCATTCATTTGCTTTGGATGGCTCGATAACTTTATTCTTGTTGTTCTTTGTCCCCCTTGATCGGGACTGCTGCGATTATAGCCACCTTGGCCGAACTTGAGCCGCCACCGGGCCATGAAAGCCACCGGCCCTGAGCCGCCGCTGATCCATGATTGCCATCAAACATGTTGGAATTCTTGAAAGCCTTCATGATCGTGCGGTCTTTCCATAAGTGGGTGGCGGGGCGCTCCAGTCCGTGTCTCGGGCAAGGCTCATTCGAAGCTGCTCAAGAGATGGGCTGAGCCACCGGATCGAGGGTGGTCTCCCCTTACGTTTGGTTGTTACCTTGTGCATTAGCATTGGCCACAAACTCGGGTTACCCTCCGCCTTCGCTTGTTGCCTCCTTGACTTACGGGTTATCTTCTTGACCCTTTCCATTGCCGTTCTTCTTTCCTTCCTGCCTTTTCCTCCTCGGGCGGGATCATTGGTAGTATCGAGAATCAGCGTATTTGACCAAGGCTGCCATCAGCGTAGCCATATCATTGCAATCGCGCTTAAGGCGCCCGACTTCGCTTGGTGGCTCAAAGCGACAATTACGATGGAGCATAAGTACCGTGAGCGGCATCCATCTTATCGGATGAGTGTATTATTTCCTTGACCGCGCGCCCAATGAGTTGTGGATTCACCCTCCTCCACCTTACAATTGGTCAAGTCCACAATTGACATAGGCGCTTGCAAGTGTCCTTGAAGTTACGGATAAACCGGGCCTTTAGCTCGCCCATGAGCTGATGGAATTGGGAGGCAAACTTTTCAACCAAGACCGGGCCGTTCCATCTAACATCATGGTGAAATACTTAGCCATTCTTTGTGTCGTGACCTCCAATAACTCCATGGCCATCTCGTAACTTTCGATCCATGCCCCTGGCGTAAGTCGGCCGTGTAATTCGGCACCTTCGAGGTCCTTGAAATCCTTGGGCAGGCGTACATCCCGAGAGGCGGCACGGACAAGGGACACCACGGTTCTAGTGGCCCTCCTGCTCCAACAGAAGTCGTCGGATACTGGGAGACCTTCATATGCCATCTCTTGAGCCGCTAAGCGAGCCGCCCGTTCATCCTCTGGCCAATCGGTCTGTGCGGGTTATAGCCACCGGGCTGAATTCTGACGCTGGCGTTGCTTGATAAAGCCGACTCCATATGCCTGCTATAACTTTCGGGCTCCGGTTTGACGAGTGCTAGCCAAAGGCTGAGAGTTGAATGAATCATGTCCTCTTTGTAGAATAGGTCTCTGTTGTGCCAAGGCCGTCTGAATGAGATCTCGACCCTTGGGTTTCCACCGTCGGGTCATCACCGTCCTTTGGAAGAGCCGCCAGACAGCGCCGATGCTGCTATCAAGTTCTCCATGGGGTTGGAGAAGTGGCCAGTGGTATTGGTATATATCGGCGGGGCCATACTCCCGTGAGGAGGTGCCATCTCTCGGGGCTGAACCGGCCCTCCGGCTCGGGTGTCATAAACTGATTGGCCAGGCGGGTTCTTTGGGACCAGCTCGGGTGTCGTGAAAAGATTTGAGGATCGTGGCCGGAGGGCGGCAGGACTGGGTTTTCGATGTCTCCTTCTCATGACCTCATTGGATGCGTTGAGACTCATATTAAGTGGAAAGCCTCATTTGGAGTCGCTGCGCCGTCGTCCAAAGCCGCCCACTCCATAGCTAACTTTGGTGTCCTCGGCCGCCAAGGCCTCCTTGGCTAGGGCTATCTCCTCACGCACCTTTGCCACCTCCGCGTTATGTTCATATGGATTTGCAGGAATAACCGTGGTGATTAACAGGGCCGTCAACTTGTCCATAAGATCCATCAGCACCTGAGCCGGCGGGCGCACAGGGCCTCCTGCCCCGGCCGCTCCTGACCCGGACGTTATTGTTGTTGCAGCCATCGAGTTTTGACCGGGTTAAGTACCAGCCATGAAGACTCCTGCCCAGCTCGGCGGCTCATAGAAATCCGGAATGCTAGAGCCGTCAGAACAGCCCCCAAGCATGCCCTCTTGGACCTGATACAAAGAATCTGTTGAACCATAGGACGAATCATCATCCGATGGGACGGCCGTCTCTCCGCCATCTTTAGATCCTTCAGGAAGTTCCTCTCTGTGGACACAGCCCACGAAGGCACGCTTCATGGCAGGTTGAACTTCGGGCGGGTTTTGCCTGTTGAGCCGTCTCGACGAGGTCGGTGCAGTTGTCCGGCCCAGGGCCCGGCTCACCAATCCGGCCGATGAAGACGTGGATTCCGCCAAAGGGGACCCGGTACCCGTACTCAATTGAGTCGGCCTCGGGGGCCCAGCCTTCGTTGTCGATGTAGATCTTACCGCGATGACTCTTGGTCAATAAGCTGCCCTTCAAGAACTCAAATCCACCGTGCGCTGGCCCCATGGTGGGCGCCAACTATCGTGGAATTGTCACGGCAGATGTCCTCGTGCAAGGACTTAGTCGTGGAGCCATCGCAACTAGGAAGCTTAAAGGGGTTAATCGGGACAAAGGACACAAGAGGTTTTATACTAGTTCGGCCCCTTGCGGAGAAGGAAAGCCTACGTCTAGTTGGGTTGGTATTGCTTGATGTTTCGATGACCAGGGAGCGTAACACGCTATACCCGGCTCTCGATGGTTTGTTTCTTGCCCTAAGCCGCCAGCAGGTCATCCCCTTATATACGGGTTGGCCTTGGTGGCCTCTGAGTCGGCGGCTTATAAACAATGTCGGCTCGGTGACTAGTTAAATCTACCTTATGATACAAGTCATGCCATTATGGCGGTTTACTACAACGGGCCTTAAGTGCTTTGTGGGCCTTAGGCCCTTTATTGAACCGACATCTTCATGCTTGGTCTTGGGCTTCTTTCTGGTGAATCTTCCTTGCGTAACCCGGCTCCTCCTGGGCGGCTTACACAAATAGTTATATCCCCAACACTATGTGCTAATGCTTTGTTCCGGTTCTCTATTAAAAGGAGGCCTTAATATCCCTTAGTTTCGCTAGGACCCGCTGCCACGGGAGGGTAGGACAAAAGATGTCATACAAGTTCTTTTCCATAAGCACGTATGACTATTTACGAATACATGCCTACATTACATTGATGAATTGGAGCTAGTTCTATATCACCCTATGTTATAGCTATTGCATGAGGAATCGCATCCGGCATAATTATCCATCAACGATCCATTGCCTCTGAGCTTTTCATATATTGTTCTTCGCTTATATACTTTTACATTGCTCTTGTTACAACTACTACAAAACCCAAAAATATTTATCTTAACTTTCGCTACCGTTACTATTATTATCATACCACTTTTGCTACTAAACACTTTCTGCAGATACTAAGTTATCCGGTGTGGTTGAATTGACAACTCAAGCTGCTAATACTCAAGAATATTCTTTGGCTCCCCTTGTGTCGAATCAATAAATTTGGGTTGAATACTCTACCCTCGAAAGCTGTTGCGATCCCTATACTTGTGGGTTATCAAGACTAATTTAAAGCGCCGTTGCGGGAGCATAGCTCTATTCTACGAGTCACTTGGGATTTATATCTGTTGATCACTATGAAGAACTTGAAAGGCGACCGAACTACTATCTTGCCCTCAACTACGAGGGAGGTAAGGAGCGCCATCTAGCTCTACACTAGATTCTCCTTCCGTTATTAGTAAGCTTGCGACACCTAAACCTGCTCTTGCTATGAGTTACGATATGTCGCATGTTATTGATGATGCCATACGCTATGCATGATGAAACTACTTACGTGCGTGATAGTACTTTGCCATTAGGTGAATTTCTAGAGCGAACAACTTGCTAGAGTTAGAGGGATGAAATTCGAAGATCCTATTCTTGATGATAGTGATGATGAAGGTTCCCCATTGATTATGTTTTACCTATTGTTCCTAAGGGTTATGTTATGAATGAAAAAGTTGCTCTTGAAATCCTTGCTTGCAATGATAGAAGTGATCTTAAGAAATTATTAGCTAAATGGAAGCAGTCTCTCTTAATGCTAGAATGAAACCCGACCTGCTTTTGCTACTTCACCTATTTGTATTCTTGATAAGGATTATGAATTCTCTGTTGATCCCGATATTATTACTTTAGTTGAATCTGATCCTTTTTATGGCCTTGAATCTGAAACTGTTGTGGCACATCTTACCAAGTTGAATGATATAGCCACCTTGTTTACTCATGATGAGAAGTCTCGCTATCTATATATCCTTAAGATATTTCCGTTCTCATTAAAGGGTGATGCTAAGACTTGGTATAATTCTCTTTCTCCCGGTTGTGTGTGTAGTCCCCAGGATATGATTTATTACTTCTCTGCTAAATATTTTCCTGCTCATAAGAAACAAGCTGCCTTGCGGTAAATATATAATTTCATGCAAATCAAAGAAGAGAGTCTCCCACAAGCTTGGGGGAGACTTCTCCGATTATAATGCTTTGCTGATCATCCTCTTAAGAAAAATGAAACACTTGATATCTTTTATAATGGACTAACCGATGCTTCCAAGGACTACTTGGATAGTTGTCTTTGGTTGTGTTTTCGAGGAAAGAACAGTTAATGAAGCTGAAATATTATTGAACAATATGTTGACTAATGAAAATAATTGGACTCTTCTGAGCCAGTTCTGAAGTAATTCTGAACCAATTGAGCCAACCCCGAGCCTATTCCTAAACCCTCCGAATAAAGAGGTGTTTTATTTCTCGATCCGGAAGATATGCAAGAGGCAAAGAAATCAATGAAAGAAAAAGGTATTAAAGCTGAAGATGTTAAGAATTTACCTCCTATTGAAGAAATACATGGTCTTAATTTACACTTTGAAGAACCACATTGTCTTGATAACCCGACACGGGTAGTAAAGGTAAATTCTCTCTATAGATATGATAAAGTTGAAATACCCTCTACTAAATTTCATAGCCCATGCTTAGATCAATTTGATGACTTTATGGCTAGGCAAGAAAGTTTTAATGCTTATGTTGGTAGAGAGTTAAAGAATAATGCTTTGAAATAGGGCGTGAGGTGATAATCGGCTAGAGTTAAAGATGAACTTCACCGTGTTAGCAAATATGCTTCTATGGTTGCTACTCAAGCTGAGCAAGTACTTAGAGCTCAAAATGATTTGCTTGATGAATTAAATAATAAAAATGACTTTGTTGTTAGAGTGGCTACTAGAACTGGTAGAATGACTCAGGAACCTTTGTATCCTGAAGGCCACCCTAAGAGAATCAAGCAAGATTCTCAGAGAAATAATTTAGAGGCACCTAGTTCTTTTAAAAAGAAGAAGAAGAAAAACGATAAAACTTTGCATGCTTCTAGTGAACCTCTGTAGAGACACACGAGAATCCCAATAATATTTCTATTTACGATCTTTGAAACTCAATCGGTGATGAACATGAACCTAGTGATAATGTTAATAATAATGTTCATGTTGATGCACAACCTAGCAATGATAATGATGTAGAGATTGAACCTCTTGTTGATCTTGATAACCCACAATCAAAGAATCAACGTTATGATAAGAGAGATTTTGTTGCTAGGAAGCACGGTAAAGAAAGAGAACCATGGGTTCAGAAACCCATGCCCTTTCCTCCTAAACCATCCAAGTCAAAGGATGATGAGGATTTTGAGCGCTTTCTTTGAAATGATTAGACCTGTTTTCTTACGTATGCGCTTTCTTGATATGCTTAAAGTAAATCCTTATGCTAAGTATATGAAGGATATCATCACAAATAAAAGAAAGATCTAGGAAGCTGAAATTTCCACCATGCTTGCTAATTACACTTTTAAGGGTGGACTACCAAAGAAACTTGGAGATCCGGTGTACCAACTATACCATGCTCTATTAAAAGAAATTATGTTAGAACGCTTTATGTGATCTTGGAGCGGTGTTAGTGTTATGCCTCTCTCTTTATATCGTAGACTTGAATTGAATAAGTTGACACCTCTGAAATATCTTTGCAAATGGTGATAAATCAACTACTATACATGCCGGTATTTGTGAGGATGTGCTGTTGTGGTTGCAAATGTCACCATTTTAACGGACTTTGTTATTCTTGATATTCCGAGGGCGATAGTATGTCTATTATCCTTGGTAGACCTTTTCTTAATACTGAGGGCTGCTATTGATTGCAACAAAGGCAATGTCACTTTTCATGTTAATGGTAATGGGCATATGGTACACTTTCGAGAAACAATCTCAAGTTCATAGCATCAATTCAATTGGAAAAGTTCCAACTATCATTTTGGAGGTTTTGAATTTCCTCTCCCTCTGTCAAGAAAAGTATGATATTCTTATTGTTGGGGATTTTCATATCCCGTTGAGGTAACTTAGTGTTATTGAAATTTCTCGGTTCGTGTTATTGGAATAAGTTCGTTAACAAGACTTGATCAACCTTGTTAGTGGGTTCATTTTGATGATCACGAGATGGATGAAACTAGAAGGCACAACCTTATGTACCCTCCTTATACTTTCTGTTATTTAGATTAAATAAAGCAAAAATAGTATTATCAAATACATTTTTCGAATTATCCGTGCATTAAAAATAGCCGAAAATAAAAGTGCTCCAAATGCCCCGCAAATCTAGTATGATTTTTTGGAATATCTGAGGATTTTAGGCCTTGAAAACACTACGAGAAGGGGCAAGCACCGGGCCACGAGAGGAGGTGCCCCCCAGAGCGCGCCCCTGTCTCGTGGGCCCTGGTGGCCCCCTCCACTTATGCCAGCACCCACACACTTCATCTTCTACCCAAAAAAATCCCCATCCAGCTCAAGCACGAGTTCTAGCTCTTCTTGCTACGATTTTCGATCTCTTAGCTCAAAGCTCCATTCACAAAATTGCTTTGGGAGATTGTTGCTTGGTATGTGACTCCTCCATTGGTCCAAATAGTTTTTGTTCTAGTGATTTATTCATTGCAAATTTTTGCTGCATAGGTGACCATGTTCTTGAGCTTGCATGTTAAATTTTTGAGGTGCCAAGCAATTCCAATGCATGATATAGGCTTTAGGCACTTGTAGGAGTAGTTGCTATCAATCTTGTTTAGTATTATGCACTTTTATTTTGAAGTTATTAAAATTTCAGAATTTTTCAGAAAATGTTAAGGAGGCTCTTTAAAGGTTCTTCTAGCCAAAGCTCTAAGGAAAAACAAGACAAAGAGAAGGAAAACCCCAAGTATAATCTTCCTCGCTTAGCCGAAGTACGGTCGTGTGAATGGCCATGGGAAGATTTCTTGAAAGAAGCCGGAATTCATGAAGATTTTTATGTTTTAATCAAAGCTGCAGGCCTCACGGTTTCATCAACGACCGAATCGATCGGTATCTCTTGCTCACCAATACTTTCGTGCAAAACTTTTATTATTATCCTAAGAAGTCACCGCTGCGGTATCATTTCATTTATATGATGAATTCAAAGAAATGTCTTTCGTCATTTTTTGCGGTATGTAGGATACCTTATGAGGGAGAATTAGAGGAACCCCATCGTGAAGATGTGGATGGCTTCGTTAAAGCTATTCTGTGGAAGAGCCAAAGAAGGGCTCGAGGCAAAAGTCTCTAGCATACACTTTCTGTTTTCGCTACTTAGCCATATTTGCTAGTAGATGCTTGATGGGTCGTGGAAATAGTGGAAAATTGAGCGTTCGGATATTATTATTCTTCAACATGCTTTGCTAGGAGATAACACTTTTAGTATGGGTGCGTCGTTGCTAAGCGGTTAGTACTGAATCGTATAAAAGGCCCCATATTTGGGGGTATCTATGATGCTGCGTCTCGCTGAACATTTTCAGATACCCATTAGGCACTATGAGGAGGAGGAGACAAAATTACCTCCTCGCATTTTAGATTACAAGAGCATGGTAGCGCACAAGTTTATTGTTGACAACGAAGAGAAGATGCTCTTGTATAACCTTAGATTTAATAAGAAATACAATGAGACTATTATTTTACTGCGCCTCTGTTGTTTGATTTGTTGCAGATAATTTTCTTGTCACACCGAAGCGGTGAACAATCATCGAGCTCAAGCTTTTACTCGAACTCGAACTGAACGGAACTGAGCTGGATCCTTATCGTGCATCATCATCGGTGGGATCCGGAGATGACCAGCCGATGGTATCTGATTACACCTCCCACTACACCGGGAGAGTAGCAGCGGTCCTTGGTACTAGACCAACTTAGGCCAAAAGCCTAAGCTTGGGGGAGTACGTATTTCTCACCGACTTTACATTCATATTCACACACTAGTCGCCAGTGCTCATACTCTTTCATTGTATTATCCATGTTAGTTTAAATTTCTTTTTCTAGTTTTCTTCTTGTGTGTTTGATAAACCCTAAGAAAAAAAATATTAGTTAGTTTAATTTCCATGCTTGTAGTAGAAATTAAAATGAAAACCCAAAAAGATTTCTAGTTCTTCTTCTTACTTGTTGGGAGCTTTCCCATGTAAATATTTTTATTTTCTTTTCTTTCTTTTGGGCGTCGAGAAGACCATATTGAAAATGCTTAGTGGCTCTTATATGCATGAATGTTTATTTAACTTAGAGCCCATATTACCCTGTCTTCTCTCTTGAGTTGAATGCTTGCAGATTCCATCTTAGTCCAATGCACGTGCACTCTTATTATTATACACATCGTTCGGTCGTGCGAGTGAAAGGCAATAATGACGATATATGATGAACTTATTGGGATGAGAAAAGCTGGTATGAACTCGACCTCTCTTGTTTTTGTAAATATGATGAGTTCATCGTTCCTGAGTCAGCTATTATGAAGTAAACATATTTGCAATGACATTTAGAGATTATAGTTACTTGTGTCATGCTTGATCAGCTTTGAGTTATAATGGTTTACCTTGCGTGCCAACATGCTATTAGAATGATTATGATATGATATGATGGGATGGTATCCTCCTTTGAATGAATTGAGTGACTCGACTTGGCACATGTTTACACATGTAGTTGAATAAAATCAACATAGCCTTCATCATATTTATGTTCATGGTAGATTATATCCTACTCATGCTTGTACTCGGTGTGAATTAATTTTAATGCATGTTTATGACTGTTGTCGCTCTCTCGGTTAGTCGCTTCCAGTCTTTTGCTAGCCTTCACTGTACTAAGCGGGAATACTACTTGTGCATCAAACTCCTTAAACCCCAAAGTTGTTCCATATGAGTCCACTATACCTTCCTATATGCGGTATCTACTGCCGTTCCAAGTAAATTTGTATGTGCCAAACTCCAAACCTTCAAATGAAATTCTGTTTTGTATGCTCGAGCAGCTCATGTACAACTAGGGCTGCCTATATCTTCCATGCTAGGTGGGTTATTCTCAAGAGAGTGGACTCCGCTCCTCATTCACGAGAAAGGGCGATGGCAGGATGCCCAGTCCCATGCTTTATGCAAACTAAATCAAAATAATTGCAAACAAAACTCCCCACAGGACCCGTTGAATGTTGGGCGCTCGTTGTTTCAAGCAAGCCATGGATTGATGCTTGTGGAGGAGGGGAGTATAAACCTTTACCATTCTGTTTGGGAAGCGCCTATAATGCATGTAGTATGGAAGATACAGACCATCTCTTAGTTGTTGCGTTGACGGTGAAAGTATGCCGCTCAAAATGTTATTCAATCTCTATTTTAAAATCGAGCTCTGGCACCTCTACAAATCCCTGCTTCCCTCTGCGAAGGGCCTATCTATTTACTTTTATGTTGAGTCATCACCCTTCTTATTAAAAAGCACCCATTTGAGAGCCACACTGTCATTTGCATTCATTACTATTGGTTTATATTGGGTATGACTTGACTGGATCTCTTTTACCATGAATTACAATATTTAGTCAGTCCTTGATCTTTAAAGGTGCTCTGCATTTATGTTTTGCGGTCTCAGAAAAGGCTAGCGAGATACCATTTTGTTATATCATGTTATGATTATTTTGAGAAAGTGTTGTCACCCGAGTTTTATTATTATGGCTCGCCAGCTGATTATGTTATTGATATGAGTAATTGTGAGACCTACGTGTTATTGTTAGTATGGTTAGTTCATAATACTTGCTGAAACTTGAATCTTTGGCTTTTCATGTTTACAAAAACAAGAGCAAATAGAGTTTGTAAAGTTTTTCTTTATCACTTTCAGTTTATCAACTGAATTGCTTGAGGACAAGCAAAGGTTTAAGCTTGGGGGAGTTGACACGTCTCCAACGTATCTACTTTTCAAACACTTTTGCCCTTGTTTTGGACTCTAACTTGCATGATTTGAATGAAACTAACCGGAATGACGCTGTTTTCAGAGAACTACCATGATGTTGTTTTATGTGTAGAAAAGAAAAGTTCTCGGAATGTCACGGAAATCCATGGAGGCACTTTTGGGATTTATAAAATTATTGGGCAAAGAAATACACCATGGGGCCGGGGCTGTCCACGAGACAGGCGCCCCTCCTAGGCGCGCCCCTATCTCGTGGGCCCCTGGACCTCCTCCGACCTCAACTCCAACTCCATATATTCCGTCTCGGGAGAAAAAATCAGAGAGAAAGTTTCATTGCGTTTCATGACACGGAGCCGCTGCCAAGCCTAATCTCTCGGGAGGCTGATCTGAGTCCGTTCGGGGCTCGAGAGAGGGGATTCGTCGCCGTCGTCATCATCAACCATCCTCCATCACCAATTTCATGATGCTCACCACGTGCGTGAGTAATTCCATCGTAGGCTTGCTGGGCGGTGATGGGTTGGATGAGATTTACCATGTAATCAAGTTAGTTTTGTTAGGGTTTGATCCTAGTATCCACTATGTTACGAGATTGATGTTGCTATGACTTTGTATGCTTAATGCTTGTCACTAGGGCCCGAGTGCCATGATTTCAGATCTGAACCTATTATGTTTTCATGAATATATGTGTGTTCTTGATCCTATCTTGCAAGTCTATAGTCACCTATTATGTGTTATGATCCGACAACCCAAGTGACAATAATCGGGATACTTCTCGGTGATGATTTGTAGTTTGAGGAGTTCATGTATTCACTATGTGCTAATGCTTTGTTCGGTTCTCTATTAAAAGGAGGCCTTAATATCCCTTAGTTTCCGCTAGGACCCCGCTGCCACGGGAGGGTAGGACAAAAGATGCCATACAAGTTCTTTTCCATAAGCACGGATGACTATTTACGGAATACATGCCTACATTACATTGATGAATTGGAGCTAGTTCTATATCACCCTATGTTATAGCTATTGCATGAGGAATCGCATCCGGCATAATTATCCATCACTGATCCATTTCCTACGAGCTTTTCATATATTGTTTTTCGCTTATTTACTTTTCCGTTGCTACTGTTACAACTACTACAAAAACCCAAAAATATTTATATTTACTTTCGCTACCGTTACTATTATTATCATACCACTTTTGCTACTAAACACTTTGCTGCAGATACTAAGTTATCCAGGTGTGGTTGAATTGACAACTCAACTGCTAATACTCAAGAATATTCTTTGGCTCCCCTTGTGTCGAATCAATAAATTTGGGTTGAATACTCTACCCTCGAAAGCTGTTGTGATCCCCTATACTTGTGGGTTATCACGCCTCCTCGAGCCGTCTGTAAAGCCGTCTCCAGAATCTGATTCCATCTTCGTACCGCCTGACCCCGACGCAGTCGGATCTGACTTGGGGAACCGAGCAGGCGGCTCGGGGACTTTGACAGGCGGCTCGGGGACTTCAACAGGCGGCTCGGGGACTGCCATAGTCGCACCCGGCCCGAGGACTTCAGAACCCGGCCCAGGGAATACGGCAGTCGGCCCGGGGACTGCATCAACACAACAGGCGGTGGCCGACTCCAACTCTTCACCACCCAGCCCACCCGCATACAGTCGCAGAGCCGTTTGGCAATAGAAGAAGTCACAGCTCCATCATGGGCCCAACCTATCCTCAACTTCCTCGTAAACAGAGAGCTGCCGACTGACGAGATCTCGGCAAGGCAAGTCCAATGCCGAGCCGGAGCATACACAATAGTTAACCGAGAGCTCGTTAGGCGCAGCATCACTGGAGTCTTCCAGCGCTGCGTCGAGCCAGAGAAGGGCATAGCAATCCTCAAGGACATTCACCAAGGCGAATGCGGCCACCACGTGGCCTCAAGATCACTTGTCGCCAAAGATTTCCACCATGGATTCTTCTGGCCGACTGCTTTGGATGACGCCAAGGAATTAGTCAAACACTTCAAAGGGTGCCAAGTCTTTAGCTCCAAGCAACACCTACCGGCTTCTGCACTCAAGACCATCCCCCTCACCTGGCCTTTTGCCGTCTGGGGACTGGACATGGTGGGCCCATTCAAGACGGCACGCGGCGGCATGACACATCTGCTCATCGTTGTGGACAAATTTACCAAGTGGATTGAAGCGAAGCCGATCAAGAAACTGAATGGGCCGACTGCCGTGACATTCATTGCAGATATCACAACCCGGTATGGCGTACCACACAGCATCATCACCGACAATGGCACGAATTTTGCCAAGGGAGCACTGGCACGTTTCTGCGCAACACAGGGCATCCGCCGCAGTCAAACGGCCAAGTCGAGCGAGCAAACGGCCTCATCCTCTCCGGCATCAAGCCCCGACTGGTCGTGCCACTGGAGCGTTCGGCCGGCTGTTGGCTTGACGAGCTGCCGGCTGTCCTCTGGAGTTTGCGCACTACCTCGAACAAGTCGACCGGCTTCACCCCTTTCTTCCTTGTATATGGTGTCGAGGCTGTCATCCCAACTGACATTGAGTTTGACTCACCTCGGGTCACCATGTACACGGAGGCGGAGGCCAAGGAAGCACGAGAAGACGGCGTCGACCTGCTGGAAGAAAGCCGGTTGTTAGCCCTCAGCCGGTCCGCCATCTACCAGCAGGGTTTACACTGCTACCACAGCCGGAAGGTCAAGCCAAGATCCTTCCAAGAGGGTGATCTTGTGCTCGGTGATCCGACAAACAATAAGCCAGCACAAGCTCTCGGCCCCTTGGGAAGGCCCCTTCGTCATCGCAGAGCCTTAGGCAAGCGACTCCTACTACCGATCGGCGCTTACGAAGCGAAGGCACGCAAGAGAGATGATTCCGGCAAGGAGTCGGAACGACCATGGAACGCCAATCTCCTCCGAAGATTTTACAGTTAAAATGCAGTATGTACCATGCTACCTTTTGTATTAAGTACGAGACAACGGGCCCCCCGAGGAGCACTCGGGGACTACCCTCTTTTATCTATGAATGATGAGTATCATGCCTATGATTATGTTACTACATTTGTTTTCTCGTCCGGCACCGGGTTCGACCAGTCGGCCCGGGGACTTGCCGCCTTGAGTTATATCCAAGTTCTACCTGCAGTCAGACAAGTAGTGTGCTGGCACCAAAGCCCTCTCTTGTCGAAAGTCGCAGCTCGAAGAATCGATTGTCCAGCTGGCAAGAGCCAAAGGCAGGAAAGGATGCCCACATGAAAAAACGGCTAAGGACTAACGAACTTATATAACACAAGCCGACTCCCCACCCCGCCGACCGGCTGTCAGAGCAGCCGGCTGGCCGGCTTCCCGTTCACCTTGCTACAATCTAAGAAAGCTCGAGTACTTGCCTTCCCAAAACGGCCAAGCTCTTTCCCCACATGATGCGCAGAAGCGGCTGTCCGTTGGGAAGGCGGCGACCAAGGAAAGCGGCAAAGGAAACAACCAAAAAGATGAAAAGCAAATATGAACGGAAGCTAAACACATGCATGATTATATTTACACAAAAGGCCTTCGAAAGGCCAGCATTCAACATAGTTTGAATACACCCCCAGTGGGTGGAACTGCGCAAATTTAATAAAAGTTGTTCAAAGAGTAACGAGCAGGAAAGCAAAGACAGCGGATCAGGCCAAGGGAGCAACAGGCGAGTCGGGAAGGTTGGTGGAGACGGCAGTGCCGGCTGGAGGAGTGGCCGGCTGGAGAGTCTCGGCATGATCGTCACCTCTTGCAGGCGGCGCGCTTGCACGCGCCTCGTTGCTGGAGGCACGATCAAGCTGAGGTTGGATGGTCGCTTCGCCGTCTGGCACGGTGTCTTCACCATCCTCCCCCTCTTCCTCTTCGCCCTCGTCGCTCGAAGCGATCTCCTCCGCCGAGTCTTCACCTTCTGTCGGGTTCAGCCCGAACCACTCCTCCGGCTGAGTGACACCGTCATCATTTACCTTAGGGGAAAAGGCACTGGTGTAGGTGTAATCGGCGATCGCCGAGGCGAGCTGGATGATAGCCGGCCGCACCGCCTCTAGTTCCTCGTCGGCCTCCTGCCGCCAGGTGCTCAGCTGGGCCAAGTTCAACCCAGGATACCAGGCTCGGACGAACTCTAGCGCCCGCCTGGCGTCGGACCGAGCTGCAGAAGCGCAAAGTCAGAAGACAAATCAGACAATAAGGGGCAAGCAAAGGGACGAAGAAGAAGGCGGCCTACCGTCAATCAAATCCTCAATCCGTCCATAGCCTTCGCTCAACGCTTACTTCGCCTCAGCCCAACTCGCCGCCTCGGTCTCATATTCGGCCTTGAGGGCGGCCTCGCTATCCTGCGCTGTCTTCAGGGCCGTCTTATGGCTCTCCTCCTGGTCGGCCAGTTTCTTGGCCAGGCGATCCCGTTCCTGAGCCAAGGCGGTGCACTCGGCTTCCTTGGCGCGAAGGGCGGTCTGGACCCTGCCTAGCTGCTCCCTCAAGTCGGCATTGGCCCCTGCAGATATGAAGAAGAAAAAAAGAGCAATAAGAAAGAAGTCGTCAGGAAAGATCCGACCCGACTGCTCAGCAGTCGGCCTGAATCTCGGGGACCACACCCAGTGGGTGCGCTGACGCGCCCCCACATGAGATAAAAAATGAAGCACTTACTCTGGCTCTCAGTCAGATCAGCGGTCTTCTGGTTCAACTCCTAGGCCTGGGAGTTGAAAGCAGCCGCGCGGAGGTTGTGATACTCCTGCAAATGGGACGGAGGTGCGAATAAGAACAAGACGGCAATCGAAGTCTACTAAGAAGTTCCAAGCCGCGTGCTCAGCAGCTGACTCGGAACTCGGGGACTACACCCAGTGGGTGCGCTGACGCGCCCCCACGGAAGAAATCAAGAGCAATCGACAAAAAGCGGGAGGACTCACCCGAATGACCGTCCGCGTCGTGAGAAACTCTTGAGTATCTGCTTATTGGCGGCGTGGAACTGGCTTGATTCGGACATCTGCGCCGCCACATTCAAGACGGCCGCCCCACCGCCCGGCATCCACCAGACAGTGGCGGTGGCGCCTCGAGATCTGGGCCGCGAGCTGGTGCCCACGGCTTTCTGCGGCTCGGCGCTGAAGTCGCCTTCAGCAGCGGCGACGAGAGGCGGCAACAGGACCACAAGATCCGCCCCCACAGTCGGCTCGCCACAAGTTACTCTGTTTTTAACTTAATACTATAGATGCATGTTGGATAGTGGTCGATGAGTGGAGTAATAGTAGTAGATGCAGAATCGTTTCGGTCTACTTGTCTTGGATGTGATGCCTATATACATGATCATACCTAGATATACTCATAACTATGCTCAATTATGTCAATTGCTCAACAGTAATTTGTTCACCCACCGTGGAATACTTATGCTCTTGAGAGAAGCCACTAGTGAAACCTATGGCCCCCGGGTCTCATCATATCAATCTACATCACTTTAATACTTGCTTTGTTTTTACTTTGCCTTTTACTTTTCACTTTGCATCACTATACCAAAAAAAATACCAAAAATATTATTTATCATCTCTATTAGATCTCACCCTCGTAAGTGACCGTGAAGGGATTGACAACCCCTAATCGCGTTGGTTGCGAGGAGCTATTGTTTTGTGCAGGTACGAGGGACTTGTGCGTGGCCTCCTACTCGATTGATACCTTGGTTCTCAAAAACTGAGGGAAATACTTACGCTACTTTGCTGCATCATCCTCTCCTCTTCGGGAAATCCAACGCAGATGCTCAAGAGGTAGCAAGAAGAATTTACAGGCGCCGTTCTTCGGGAGGCTCACGCAAAAACAAGTCAAGCACCATACCAAGTACCCATCACAATCCCTATCTCCTGCATTACATTATTTGCCATTTGCCTCTCGTTTTCCTCTCCCCACTTCACCCTTGCCGTTTTATTAGCCTCTCTTTCCCAATCTCCTCCTCTTTTCCCGTTGCCTTTTCTCACTTGCCTTTTGTTTGCTCGTGTGTTGGATTGCTTGTTTGTCGCGATGGCTCAAGATACTACCAAATTGTGTGACTTCACCAATACTAATAATAATGATTTCCTTAGCACTCCGATTGCTCCTCTTGCCAATCTTGAATCTTGTGAAATCAATACTGCTTTGTTGAATCTTGTTATGAAAGATCAATTCGCGGCCTTCCTAGTGAAGATAGCGCTACTCATCTGAAGAGCTTCATTGATTTATGTGATATGCAAAAGAAAAAGATGTCGATAATGATGTCGTTAAGTTGAAGCTATTTCCTTTTAAGCTTAGAGATCGTGCTAAAGCGTGGTTTTCATCTGCCTAAAAATAGTATTGATTCTTGGAACAAGTGCAAAGATGCTCTTATCTCTAAGTATTTTCCTCCCGCTAAGATTATCTCTCTTAGGAACGATATTATGAATTTTAAGCAACTTGATCATGAACATGTTGCACGAGCTTGGGAGAGAATGAAATTAATGATACGTAATTGTCCTACTCATGGTTTGAACTTGTGGATGATTATACAAAACTTATATGCCGGATTGAATTTTGCTTCTAGAAATCTTTTAGATTCGGCCGCGAGAGGCACTTTTATGGAAATCACTCTAGGAGATGCTACTAAACTTCTAGATAATATTATGGTTAATTATTCTCAATGGCATACCGAAAGATCTACTAATAAAAAAGTGCATACGATAGAAGAAATTAATGTTTTGAGTGGAAAGATGGATGAACTTATGAAATTATTTGCTACTAAGAGTGTTTCTTCTGATCCTAATGATATGCCTTTGTGTACCCTGATTGAGAATAATAATGAATGTATGGATGTGAATTTTGTTGGTAGGAATAATTTTGGTAACAACGCGTATAGAGGGAATTTTAATCCTAGGCCTTATCCTAGTAATCCTTCTAATAATTATGGAAATTCCTACAACAACTCTTATGGAAATTTTAATAAGATGCCCTCTGAATTTGAGGCTAGTGTTAAAGAGTTTATGAATTCACACAAGAATTTTAATGCTTTGCTTGAAGAGAAATTGCTTAAAGTTGATGATTTGGCTAGGAACGTTGATAGAATTTCTCTTGATGTTGATTCTTTAAAGCTTAGATCTATTCCTCCTAAGCATGATATCAATGAGTCTCTCAAAGCTATGAGAATTTCCATTGATGAGTGCAAAGAAAGAACCGCTAGGATGCGTGCTTCCAAAGATGCCTTTATTAAAGCGTGTTCTTCGAATTCCTATGAAAATCAAGATGAAGATCTAAAAGTTATTGATGTGTCCCCCATTAAATCTTTGTTTTTCAATATGAATCTTGATGAAACTGATTATGATCTTCCCTTACCTAGAAGGCGTTCTAAGAATTCAGAGTTTTCAGATCTTGATGATGAAATTGATAAATGTGGGATTGAAAGAAATAAAAACCTTGATGTTGCTAAACCCACTATTTTGGATCTCAAGGAATTTAATTATGAAAATTTCTCTTTAATTGATTTTATTTCCTTGTTGCAATCTGTGCTAAATTCTCCTCATGCTTATAGTCAAAATAAGGCCTTTACCGAACACATTGTTGATGCCTTGATGCAATCTTATGAAGAAAACTTGAGTTGAAGGTATCTATCCCTAGAAAGCTCTATGATAAGTGGGAACCTACTATTAAAATTAAAATTAAAAACTATGAGTTTCATGCCTTGTGTGATTTGGGTGCTAGTGTCTCCACTATTCCCAAAACTTTGTGTGATTTGCTAGATTTCCGTGACCTTGATGATTGCTCTCTAAACTTGCA
This sequence comes from Aegilops longissima, assembly GCA_021605205.1. Classification (NCBI taxonomy): domain Eukaryota; kingdom Viridiplantae; phylum Streptophyta; class Magnoliopsida; order Poales; family Poaceae; genus Aegilops; species Aegilops longissima. Next base: position 615,516,836 of record CM038678.1, read on the forward strand.
TCTTGCGGATTCTACTATTAAAAAACCTATGGGAAGAATTAATGATGTTATTATTGTTGCAAATAGGAATTATGTGCCCTTAGATTTTATCATTCTTGATATAGATTGCAATCCTTCATGTCCTATTATTCTTGGTAGACCTTTCCTTAGAACGATTGGTGCAATTATTGATATGAAGGAAGGGAATATTACATTCCAATTTCCATTAAAGAAAGGCATGGAACACTTTCCTAGAAATAAAATAAAATTACCATATGAATCTATCATGAGAGCCACTTATGGATTGCCTACCAAAGATGGCAATACCTAGATCTATCATTGCTTTTATGCCTAGCTAGGGGCGTTAAATGATAGCGCTTGTTGGGAGGCAACCCAATTTTATTTTTAGTTTTTTGCTTTTGCTTCTGTTTAGGAATAAATAATCCATCTAGCCTCTGTTTAGATGTGGTTTTATGTTTTAATTAGTGTTTGTGCCAAGCTAGACCTATTGGATCTTCTTGGATGATAGTTATTTGATCTTGCTGTAATTTTCAGAAACTTTGCGCTCAGTGCCCGAATTATTAAAAATTACCAGAACGTGATAAAATACTGATTCCAATTGATGCTGATCAATAAACAAATTTTCTCGATCTTCTAATTTTGGTAGATTTTTTGGAGTTCCAGAAGTTTGCGTTAGTTACATATTACTACAGACTGTTCTGTTTTTGACAGATTCTGTTTTGCGTGTGTTGTTTGCTTATTTTGATGAATCTATGGCTAGTAAAATAGTTTATAATCCATAGAGAAGTTGGAATACAGTAGTTTTAACACCAATATAAATAAAGAATGAGTTCATTGCAGTATCTTAAAGTAGTCTTTGGTTTTCTTTCTCTAACGGATCTCACGAGATTTCTATTGAGTTTTGTGTTGTGAAGTTTTCAAGTTTTGGGTAAATTCTTTTGATGGATTATGGAACAAGGAGTGGCAAGAGCCTAAGCTTGGGGATGCCCATGGAACCCCCAAGATAATCCAAGTACACCAAAAAGTCAAAGCTTGGGGATGCCCCGAAAGGCATCCCCTCTTTCGTCTACTTCCATCGGTAATTTACTTGGAGCTATATTTTTATTCACCACCTGATATGTGTTTTGCTTGGAGCGTCTTGTATCATTTGCGTCTTTGCTTGTTAGTCTACCACAATCATCCTTGTTGTACACACCTTTTTAGAGAGCCATACATAAATTGGAATTTGCTAGAATACTCTATGTGCTTCACTTATATCTTTTGAGCTTGATAGTTTTGCTCATAGTGCTTCACTTATATCTTTTGAGCGTGATAATTTTTGCTCTAGTGCTTTACTTAGATTTTTTTAGAGCACGGTGGTGGATTTGTTTTAAAGAAACTATTGATCTCTCATGCTTCACTTAGATTATTTTGAGAGTCGTTAATAGCATGGTAATTTGCTTAATATTAATATACTTGGTATTCAAGATATGTGAAACTTTCTTTTGAGTGCGTTGAATACTAAGAAAAGTTTGATGCTTGATAATTGTTTTGAGATATGGAGGTGATAATATCAAAGTCGTGCTAGTTGAGTAGTTGTGAATTTGAGAAATGCTTGTGTTGAAGTTTGCAAGTCCTGTAGCATGCACGTATGGTTAAAGTTGTGTAACAAATTTGAAACATGAAGTGTACCTGGTTTGTGCATCCTTATGAGTGGCGGTCGGGGACGAGCGATGGTCTTTTCCTACCAATCTATCCCCCTAGGAGCATGCGCGTAGTACTTGATTTTTGATGAATTCTAAATTTTTGCAATAAGTATATGAGTTCTTTTGACTAATGTTGAGTCCATGGACAATACGCACTTTTACCTTTCTGCCTTTGCTAGCCTCTTCGGTACCGTGCATTGCCCTTTCTCACCTTGAGAGTTTGTGCAAACTTCGCCGGTGCATCCAAATCCCATGATATGATAAGCTCTATCACACATAAACCTCCTTATATCTTCCTCAAAACAGCCACCATACCTACCTATTATGGCATTTCCATAGCCATTCCGAGATATATTGCCATGCAACTTTCCACCATTCTGTTCATCATCATCATCATGACATACTTTCCTTTTGTCATATTGCCATTGCATGATCATGTAGTTGACATCGAATTTGTGGCAAAGCCACCATGCATTATTTTTCATACATGTCACTCTTGATTCATTGCACCATCCTGTACACCACGGAGGCATTCATATAGAGTCATATCTTGTTCTAGTTTCGAGTTGTAATCCTTATGTTGTAATCAATAGAAGTGTGATGATCATCATTATTAGAGCATTGCCCAATCAAAAAAAATAGAAAGGCCAGAAAAAGGCCCAAAAAAAGGGAAAATAAAAATGGCAATGTTACTATCTCTTTTTCCACACTTGTGCTTCAAAGTAGCACCATGTTTTTCATATAGTGAGTCTCATAAGTTGTCTTTTTCATACTAGTGGGAATTTTTCATTATAGAACTTGGCTTGTATATTCCTACGATGGGCTTCCTCAAATGCCCTAGGTCTTCGTGAGCAAGCGAGTTGGATGCACACCCACTAGTTTTCTTTTGTTGAGCATTCATAGCTCTAGTGCATCCGTTGCATGGCAATCCCTACTCCTCATGTTGACATCAATTGATGGGCATCCCCATAGCCCGTTGATTATCCTCGTCAATGTGAGACTTTCTCCTTTTTTTGTCTTCTCCACACAATCCCCATCATCATATTCTATTCCACCCATAGTGCTATATCCATGGCTCACGCTCATGTATTGCGTGAAGGTTGAAAAAGTTTGAGATTATTTAAGTAAGAAACAATTGCTTGGCCGGTCATCGGGGGTATAGAAGTTGGGAACATCTTTGTGTGACAAAAATGAAGCATAACCTAACTATATGATTTTGTAGGGATGAACTTTCTTTTGCCATGCTATTTTGAGAAGACATGATTACTTTGATTAGTATGCTTGAAGTATTATTATTTTTATGTCAATATGAACTTTTGTATTGAATCTTTCGGATCTGAATATTCATACCACGATTAAAAAGATTTACATTGAAATTATGCCAAAGTATCACTCCGCATCAAAAATTCTCTTTTTATCATTTACCTACTCGAGGACGAGCATGAATGAAGCTTGGGGATGCCTGATACGTCTCCCAACGTATCTATAATTTTTTAGGACTAACCTATTAACCGGAGGCCTATCCCAGAATTGTTGTTTTTTTGCCTATTTCAGTGTTTCGAAGAAACGGAATATCAAACGGAGTCCAAACGGAATGAAACCTTCGGGAACGTGATTTTCTCACCGAACATGATCCAGGGGACTTGGACCCTGCTCCAAGGAACAAAGGAGGCGGTCACGAGGGTGGGGGGCGCCCCCCCTAGGGCGCGCCCCATGCCTCGTCGGCCCCCTATTGCTCCACCGACGTACTCCTTCCTCCTATATATACCTACGTACCCCCAAACAATCAGAAGAGGAGCCAAAAACCTATTTCCACCGCCGCAACTTCCTGTATCCACGAGATCCCATCTTGGGGCCTGTTCCGGAGCTCCGTCGGAGGGGGCATCCACCACGGAGGGCTTCTACATCATCACCATAGCCCCTCCGATGAAGTGTGAGTAGTTTACTTCAGACCTTCGGGTCCATAGCTAGTAGCTAGATGGCTTCTTCTCTCTTTTTGGATCTCAATACAATGTTCTCCCCCTCTCTCGTGGAGATCTATTCGATGTAATCTTCTTTTGCGATGTGTTTGTTGAGACCGATGAATTGTGGGTTTATGATCCAGATTATCTATGAATAATATTTGAATCTTCTCTGAATTCTTTTATGTATGATTGGTTATCTTTGCAAGTCTCTTCGAATTATCCATTTGGTTTGGCCAACTAGATTGGTAGTTCTTGCAATGGGAGAAGTGCTTAGCTTTGGGTTCGATCTTGCGGTGTCCTTACCCAGTGACAGAAAGGGTTGCAAGGCACGTATTGTATTGTTGCCATCGAGGATAACAAGATGGTGTTTTTAACATATTGCTTGAATTTATTCCTCTACATCATGTCATCCTGCTTAAGGCGTTACTCTGTTTTTAACTTAATACTCTAGATGCATGTTGGATAGCGGTCGATGAGTGGAGTAATAGTAGTAGATGCAGGCAGGAGTCTGTCTACTTGTCTCGGACGTGATGCCTATATACATGATCATACCTAGATATACTCATAATTATGCTCAATTCATCAATTGCTCAACGATAATTTGTTCACCCCAGTAGAATACTTATGCTCTTGAGAGAAGCCACTAGTGAAACCTATGGCCCCCGGGTCTATTCTCATCATATCAATCTCCATCACTTTAATACTTGCTTTGTTTTTACTTTGCCTTTTACTTTTCACTTTGCATCTCTATACCAAAAAAATACCAAAAAATTATTTACCATCTCTATCGATCTTACTCTAAGTGACCGTGAAGGATTGACAACCCCTAATCGCGTTGGTTGCGAGGAGCTATTGTTTTGTGCAGGTACGAGGGACTTGTGCATGGCCTCCTCTTGGATTGATACATTGGTTCTCAAAAACTGAGGGAAATACTTACGCTACTTTGCTGCATCATCCTCTCCTCTTCGGGGAAATCCAACGCAGTGCTCAAGAGGTAGCAGGGGCCGCGGTGCGAAGAGGGATGATGAGCTGCGGAGGCTGGTTACGCATGGCCTCCGCCGCCTTCTCCGCGGCCACTGCCTCCGCTTGGGCCTTGGCCGATGCGTCGGCTTGCGCCTCCGCCGACTTCTCCCTCGTCTCCTGGGCCGCCCTCCACTCCTCCGCCTCCCGCTCCTCCCGCGCTTCC